>VZSZ01004251.1:265812-359139 GCA_013398815.1 Ibidorhyncha struthersii
TGCTTTTGAGAGTTGTTATCTGAATGCATAATGTGCTACATAAAGCTAAAGCCTGTGAAAAATCAGACTTACATAACTTGAAATCAGCAAAGACAATTCCACAACAGAACAATTCCACATCCACCGCCTTACCTCTCCCGGAGGCTACAGAGATTAAAGCATTTCTACTCACATGTGATAGAAGTGAGCTCCACAGAAAAGCCTATGCAGAAAAACCCACAGCTCAAATCAGAACTGAATATCATGCAGTAAATGAGTCATAGGACCATGTACTGCACAATACTAAAAAGGAATATTGTTTATTTGCTATGAGAAAGGCCACGTGGCACAAGTGTGCAGCAGTGCTAGCATTCATGAGCTAAGTGAACCACAGGCAGGAGGTATTGTGGTAGGCTTGTAGTCTTGCAAGAAGGGATGCAGCAGAGAGGGACTCTCATTCAGTAATGGCAAATGCCTTTGCCCAGCATCCATTTGCTGTGAAGGTGGTGATGGCACCGTACACAGGACATTATGGTCTGAGTGGGTTCACAACTAGATGGTTAAAAAACTGATTGGATGATGGGTCACAGAACGTAGGCTCTACTGGTGTACCTGTAACTATAAGAGTACTGTAGGGATCTATCCTGGGGGCCATCATTACCTTTATCACTGTTCTGGAGGAGATGATGGCGTACATTCTCATCAAGTTTTCAGATCACAGCAGATTGGAAGGGACTGGTTGATACACTTAAGGGCAGAGCTGCCATCCACAGCAACCTAAATAGGTTGGCAGGAATCTTATGAAATTCAGCAAGGACAAATGCAAAGCTCTGCACCTGTGAGGGAAGAACCCTGTGCAACAGCATAGCCTGGGCACTGACTGCCTGGGGAGCATGTCCACAGGAAAGGACCTGGGGATCCTGGGGTACTAACCAGAGCATAGGCAGTAGATCCAGGGAACTGATTATCTGTCTGTACTCAACACTCATTACACTACATTTACAGTACTGTGTCCTTTTATGCCCTCATGTCCAGTACAGGAAAGATGTTGATAAAGTGAAAGGAGTTCAGGAGAGAGTCACCAGGACAGCTGGGACTTGAGCACTGGCCCTGTGAAGAGAAGCTGAGGGACCAGGGCTGGTTCAGCCTGCAGAAGAGGCAGCTTTGGGAGTACCTAACAGCAGCGCCCCAGCACCTATGGGGAGGTTATGAAAGAGCCAGTGCCAGGCTCTTCACAGCATGACGGGAAGACAAGACCTGATGGGGATAAGTGGAATCAGAAGAGGTTGAGACTGGATTTAAGGAAAACCTTTTTTACAAAGAGGATAACCAGGCAGTGGAACAGGTTGCCCAGAGAGGTTGTGAGCAGCCACATGTTGTCTTACAGCTGACTCTGCTTTCAGTTGGACGGGAGACCTTCTGAGGTCCCTTCCAACCTGACTTATACCATCAACTTAGGACATGACATAAAGCATGCTGGAGTATGAAGTGGCATTGAATAACATGTACATAAGTGTGTGAGCAAATAAATAAAAACTCACTGAATAATGAGAGTAAACCAAGCTACTGAATAGCTTCTCATTCACTGAGCGCCATCAATGTTCTGCTCTGAGGAAGGCCTGGTCCTACGCAAAGACAGAGCATGCAGCTATCTAATTACTGGGTAATAATGAATGTTACTAAAAGAACAAAATTTTGGTTTCACAAGCAGTCTGAATTCCATTATTTCCTGACTTGGAGAAGCTTGACTTTTCAGCCTTTATGTCCTTTTAACACAATTTTCCTGTAATACTCTATAAACAACGCAAGAGGTTTTACACTGAAAATGTATTTAGATGTTTGTTTTATCATTGTGCAAAAGGTTCCTCTCCTTGACAGATTGTCGTACCGATATGGCTTGCTTTCTTTGCACTTAATCATGCATGAAGCATAAACAGGGTGAAGGGTGTTTCATTTCAAAGTCTATGAATGGTAATCCTGCTGGCTGCTGTGCTGGCCAAGTACATTAGGATGTTATACAGTCTGTTGGTTCAAGTGGCAGGCTTGAAAGTCCCAGGAGATAAATGCCCATATTTTTGTATCCTCCTGTTGTTCTCTGCCAACTGGACCTGTGTCAGACTGTTTTTGGACACTATCATCAACAGATCAATGCATTTTTATTTATACTTGCGTCAATCATCGTTTCTATTACAAGCTAAGCCAATGCAAAACTCTTATTGACATCATCAGGAGCTCTCGGGGCTGCAGGACTTGATAAAACAGTAACTGTTAAAAACAGGGACCGTTTCAATAAAATAAAATACAGCTCTATATTTAAACACAGAAGATGTCCCAGTATGCTGGTAAGAAATTTACTTGGTCTATCTCTCTTCTATTCTTCATCAGTCTCTGCTACTGGTAACCTCTGGTCATCTTGGCCCAATGCATGCATGGAACTGGTGTAACATTCCTCTGACTAAGAAGGCAGATACACAACATGGTTGTGAATGTTACATTTCATGTAGTTACTTCTTCATACAGTAAATAGGGATTATTTGCGTGTGTGTATCTGTATAACTGTAGTATAATTGAGAGGAAGAAATTTTTGACTTATACAAGGGGAAGTAAAAGTATGAAGATGAAAACACAACCTATTTTCTTGTGTGCAATTCACTCTCATCCTGCAAGATAGGTGCACATCTGCTAAACTGAAACTGGTGCATCTTTACTGCCATTACTGATACTGTTTATTCATCTGCTACGGCAGAGCAACAGCAATGACAGGAGGAAAGTGTGCAGAATTGATTACTATAAATCATCTTCTTTTTAGGTGGCAGTGTCTTAATTGCCAAAAAATTATGTACACTAAAAAAGATTTGTATCATGTCCATTCATCTATCCTCTTACTTCACCATACCAGAAAGATCCATCTAACATGATAAAATCTGTCTGTTTTTTAAAAGAAGATTTTTAATAATGAAAGCATTAGACTTTTGCCACAGTCTGCTGTCACTGGTATTGGACAGAAACATTGACAGGGAACCAACCTGTACTTTGGGGGCCCAAAGCAGCAGAATATGTCTTACGTAATTGGTGTCAGATGTCACAGAACTGTTGTCACTGAAATTGCTGATATTCTGGTTAAAATGGTGCTTAAAAATAATATAAAGAATGCTTTTTCTATTTGCTTGATTGTTTCACTTGCTAAGATTTTCAAAATCATGTTATCGCAAGAATTGCAGTAGATCTTTCTTATCCAGCACCTGCTTTCTGACAGAAGAAAGAAGAAAGTTGGAATTTAAGAACTCAGTTGCATTTTCCTCATCTAATTGTTAATCACAGGAGATTTCTCTCATCAGTAGAGAAGGATGGTGTACCAGTTGTTAGTAGCATTAGTAACCATTGCCTCTCACTTTAGACTACATTTTAAAATACGACATACTTTTGACAGCTGAGACTAGTGCTTGAGCAGGTGTAAGTGTTGTGATACGAACATACAATTTACTGGTTAAAGACATATGCATGTGTAGGAACGACCATCTTCACTGCTAGGAGGAAGTGAACCAGCTATTTCCAGCCCTAAAAGTACGAGTCTCTGTAGCTTTAACAGAAGGACTGCATTCGGGAGCTGGAGAATGTAACAGCCATATAATCTAGGGATCAAGCAAAGAACGGGAATTAAAAATCCAGTATATGGCAGGTAACATATGGACACTTTAGTAGCCTGCTTAGAATAGAGGAATTAAATTATGATTTAGTAACATTATTTTTAAGACACATGCAATTTATTATAAAAACATTGTAGCTGAATACCAAATTATACTTCAGGAATTAAACATCTTCCTGACTTGTTCTGAACACAAGACACGTTATTTATTGGGTTTGCTCAGAAGTATAGATATTTTACTGCTTATCCCTATTGAATAGCATGTCTCATTTAGTACTTAAAGACCCTACGTGCATGCAAAATTGATAACTACAACTGGGTTCATAAGCTGCTCAGAATGCAAAGATACCCATTTTTCATGTTCAAATGCCAACTGGAACCCAAAAAGACGAATTTTATGTATGACAGGTGCACACACTCAGATTTTACAGATGCATCTAAGGTCTCATGCTTTGAATAATTTGGCATCTCTTCTGCAGTAGATACAAAATAGGATCAAAGGTATCAAATATCATAGTGCACTGAAATACTATCTTGTAGTTTCCAGTGCTGTAAATATTCTCTTGAGGTACATGTATATCCTGTAAAAGAAGTTGTTTGCCTTGACATGAGTTCAGTTGACACAGCCACTTTACTTGAAAGGTAGGACTTAAATACAAAGCTATTTCATCTGATAATTCTTTTAATGATTTTTAAATGTCTTTGGACTGTTAGGTGTTTTACAGAACTGCAATATGCACAATCTTCTGTAATGAGCAAAGAAAGTACATTTTTCAGTATTAGACCTAAAAGCACCTTCAGAGCTTCACCGTAAGATTATTTATTCTATTGTTAGTGTTTCTAGCTGTTTGTTTGTACGTCATCAGGGATTCATGTCAAAAGAATAAAGGAAAACCACTTCTGACTACAGGTGGTCTTTTTGGTTTTCTTCAGCAACAGGAAGTCTCAGGTAAATCCCAGGCAGTGCAGTACTCCCAGCACCGCTCTGCAGTCCTTAGGGTAGGGGCAGGTTGCAGCCAGGATCCCACCCCATTAGATAGTCCCCTCCCACTAAGTTCAACCACTCCAAACTTTAAGATTTCATGGTGAAACAAGATAATTTCTGAGCTGAGTAGATGGGTGAAAGAGCCTGTGAATAATGCTTCATTGGTTTATTTTGCTTCATAAAGCTTTACCGTTCCTCAGTTTTCAAAAAAAACCCAAGCTGAATGAAAGCACAGCAGACACATTTTGACACA
Organism: Ibidorhyncha struthersii; assembly: GCA_013398815.1. NCBI lineage: Eukaryota > Metazoa > Chordata > Aves > Charadriiformes > Charadriidae > Ibidorhyncha > Ibidorhyncha struthersii. The sequence goes on from VZSZ01004251.1 coordinate 270,676, forward strand.
AAATGTCTCCAGCTCCTCTTCCTAAGTTGAATGGCAAAGGTAGGGACAGAGTGGGAAGGCCCAGTCTGAACAGAGCTGGAAAGGTGCAAGAAGTCCCATATTTTGTATTCCCCACCAGGGAGTCATAGTAGCATTGGCACCCTCCTCATCGGGTGAGTTATTTTGGTGAATTCTCCCTAGGTAAATGGACCAAGAAAGCCTCAAGTATTCTCATACTGCACTGCACAGTCCCCTGCAAGGCTGTGCTGGGCAGAGTTACACGCAAGACATTTTATTCCTTAGAGCTATTTCTTCACGTTCTCTGCGCACTCAGGTGAGTAGCAGTGTTACAGTGCATTAGTCCCATTTTCTATCTCTCCTTTGTTCTCTTTTTCAAACAGAAACATGGGTTGTTGGATCAATCTAGATCATAGTTATATCACTCCAGAGCCTTGGCGGGGATGTTAAATTCTGCATACTCCATCTGGCACCACTCACACATACTGCCCGAGAATAAATGAGTCTTAAATTTGGTGTTTTCTCATCACTCCAGTACTACTGGGAAGGGGAAGGATTTTTCTGACTGACAGAATACAGGTCAGAAGTTGTGTGAAAATATGGCAGACTCTAAATGTGGGACCCAGCTAAATCTGGGCCAGAAGTACTAAGTTCACTCTATTCACTTCTATTTTACATCATGAGTTGAACTTGCAGATTGCAGTTCCCTCATTATTTCAGGGAGCTTTTTTTTTAAGGTCTTTTAAAAACAAAGTGAAAAAGCTATGGGGCTTATTGGAGAATCTGCTGTGCAAACCCCTCTGTTGTGCGAGAGGTCAAGCCAGATGAATGCAATGGTTCTTTTTGGCTCCAAAATCAATAACTCTCTGGAATTACTGCAAAGACTTGGTGTACTACTGCCAACTCTTCAAAAGAAAAAAATCTATTTTCTGTGTCCTTATACTCACCCTGTCCACTTTGAAATTATACTGCTCATTGACAGAACTAATACAAGTGCAGCTTCCAATTTAATTGATGCAGCATTTTCTTCAGTGTAGAAAACACAATTCTTTGTAGTAACTGATTTGTTACAAGTAAATAAAGGGTAATTATGTAGCCTGCTGTTCATTATATTACACAATCCATTTAAGCTCCCGCTCTACAGATGTTTAAGTCTATACAGATGCTTTGCAGCAGACTGAGGGTATATTTACTGCATATCTGCGGCGAGCAGAGACCAAAGTCACTAAATCTGCAAAATGTGGTAAGAGATCATACAGATTCTCTCAGCGGCTGTCCAGCATTGCATAGATACTTTGTCACGGAGTTGCACACAAGTTACTTAGTCCTGCTTGTAAAGGCATTAATTAGCTGAGGGAGAGTAACCCACGGATGCTTTCAGAAGCAGACTGCCTGTCTGCAGCTTGTGTGCCTCAGCCTTACTGTCCCCTGCAGTTCCGTCTTGGAGGCTGGTCTTTTTGTTAAACAAGTGTCAACTGATTGAAGGGCAGATTCAGACACGAAAGCAACCAGTGTAAAAGAAAATTCACATTTTTGAAAGTTTAGCTTTGCCTGTGTTAAAAGCAAGGCTGTGTACGATGAACTGTGAAAATATGGCAAGCAGTGACAATGTTTCAACTGATAATATCTACAGGAAATAAAACCCCGCAGAAATCTCAGCTTGCTGTCAAAAATGGCCCAAACATTATACACATGGCTCATACAGCCAAAAACCTGGAACCAGAGTGTGCCGAAGTGCTAAACTGGCTTTTGACAGCACTAGCCTCTTGCAGGGCAGAGAGGATGATTTTTATTTTTTTTTTCATTTCACTGCATTTCCTTAGTTCCGTTCAGTGACTATTTAATTCAAACCTGAGAAACCTGCTGGGAGTTGAAAAAGCAGAGAGGCTGACATTCCTCCTCAGACCTCTCAAATAAATGGGAGGGGAAGAGGAGGAGATCTGCTACCACTTCTGAAAGCTTAGCGAGACCATGACCAGAAAGAACTACTGGTGTTCAATCCACTAGTAGATATGTTCCCGTTCTTTAAAAAGTCAGCTAGTTTTAAATGTGAGGTTATTTTCCCCCATTCAAAAAAAAACATTCTGTGTACATTTCAGGTAGTTTTTTCTTTCTTTCTGTGAATGTTGATTGAGCTCCAGTTGTTGTCCATATGCAGCTTGGTCCAAATCGTAAGTAAGAAAGGAATTAGCACCTGGCAAATAAGCAATGAAGTGCTTTCACTGTTTATAATATGGTAGAAATACTGGAGACAGAGAATAAGAATAAATACAAACTATTGTTTCATTGTTTGAATCAGGAGGGTTCGACTTGTTATCCGCAGGGTTTGTGCAGTCTGCCAAAGCAGCTCCTCTGGCTCACGGCCCATTCCTCATTGCTGTCTTTCCTAGGGATTTCTCAGGAGCGACCTGTGAGGCAGATGAACTGCTCTGTGGGCAGAAGCCTTGTCCAGGCTGCTCTCTTTCCTAGGGATGCCGGCACCAGGTGGGTGCACATCCAGGTATGTGGCAGGATAAGGACCAAAGGAACTGGCAGAGGTCATCTACTGCCCGTGCACTGTAAGTGTGGTCACACATTAATGGACCAGCCTTCTTCTGACACTAGAAGAAGGTCTGAGGCCCACTGTATATAACTTGCTCAAACAAATGTGAGTAGATCACAATGAACAGTAGCAAAAGGAATCAACACTTCCTTTGGAAAAAGACTTATGCAAAACAAGATAAAAATCAGCAATTTAAACTGTGTTTTTCAGGTTGCTGATTTAAAAATATGATATTTAAATCACTCTGTTTTAACCAATGCACTAGCAATCAACTATGACAGTATTCAGAAGCTATCTGTACCCTCATGTTTAGGTCAGCAAACCAGTCCATTCCCAAGCAGAGAACAAATTAATTCAAAATTGTTGATTTCCTTTAGGGGATGTGTGTGTGTGTGTGTGTGTGTGAGGTCGTGTTACTTTTAGCATATCGGAATGAAAATTTAGATTCTTGCGGCCGAAGTTCCAGCCATGAAGTGGAATGAGACATGTTGATTAAAAGGAATCAAGAAAAGGAAAAAAGAATATTGCTTTTTCAGAGGTGCAAATTGCAAGCCAGGCTATGGCGAAAAGTTGCTTGTCTGCACTGTTTATTTCATAACCTTCAGCTATCAAGGTTCTTTGAGGAAAACTGGCAGATTACTAGAGCTCTCCTAATACTTTGGGCTTCTCAATTTTTATTCATTTCAAGCTGTTCCTTTTTGCTATTGCGTTTTCCATATTTCAAGAATGTAGCAATAGTATATTGACAACATTTCTTATGCGATAGACAATACAGTGTTTCCATGAGAAAAGACAATCTTCTGGATTTTAATAGACCCAAAATGGCCTTTATTCTGTATAAGGCTAACTGGAAAATTTTGAAAAACCTCCCTTGCTGGGGGGGAAATTTTAAAAAAACCCAGAGTTTGAAATATAAGAACAAAGATACAATACTAATTATATGTAGTTTCTTATTAGGGTTGCATAAAAGCTTCTGTTACAATATATGATGGGGCCACATCTGTAAGTTAGATAGGCTGGCTTGAGAATCGTGGCTTTATATCCTCACATTTCCTTAGGCATACAAAAATACGCTTTCATGCCATGGGAAGGCAAAATGCCTCTGTCAGTTTGGTAGAAGAAGCAGCCCATTCCTGGTGAGGTGGAACAGTGATCTGCAACTGCAGAAATGTTTCTATTCCCCAGTATCAAAGCCAGTGCCAAGTGAGGGAAATTGCTAGCAAAATGACATTAAGCATTCACTGAATATTGATGAGTTGGGGCTGGGTTTTACTGAACTGTTGATCATCTCCAGCAAACTTTATAGATTTTCATCATACTATGGAGAAGGTAGTTTAGTTGTTTGTTGTCCGTGTCATTAAAATCATCTTCATGTTATACACAAGATAGATAACTCCTGCTAACTTTGATTTCTGAAAGTTCAGGAGCCTCTCTTCCTCTTTCAAAAGATGCGATGTGCAAATGCTTCGTTATGTTCCTCAGATGGAGGGTTGTTGTGAGAGGGTTAGTGAGGCACACTTCAGAGCACGTGCCATTCCGCTCCTGGCGTCCTGGAGCTTTTAAGCCTGCAGTACTCATTTCCCTGAGCTAAACCCTCCATCCTGGAGACAGACAGCACAAACATATCTCTTGTGGTTAGGAAACTTAATTTTTCCAGTGTTGTCTAGGGCCGTGTGTCTTGTGGTCCTTCAATTTCTGCTCATATCTCATCCAGCTTCTCTTGCATTTACTTGAAATGTTGCTAAAGCAACAAAGGTTTGCCACAGAGCACTCCTGTGTCAGGAAGTCCTTTGGGGAGTCTGCTGGATCAAGGGATGGCTGGTTTCTCCAGCACATACCACGTTTCACAACCCAACATTTGGAGCAGGATCTGAACCACAGCTGGGAGGAAGATGGTAATACTGAGGTAATACTGATACGGAATATCCGGAGGTATATGATTACGGAGGTAATACTGATAGCTACACCAGTGTCTACTCCAGGCTGGCAGGCACTGTGTGCTGTGTTCCCCTGCAGCTGCTGGATGGTTTCTACTATTGTCCACCTACAGGTGAATCACCAAAAGGGCGTATATACTGTCTGACTAATTGCATTGCTCCATTTTCTTTCCAAACTCTTTGGTAAGTTTTGCTGACATCACTGAGTTTTTACATTTCAATGAAAACGCATCAGGTTTAGTCTTTAGTCATGTCCCCCACCCTTGAAAAGAGATATTGAATCCCTTCGTGGGGTAGGGAATGGTTATCTGAGGAGGCTGCAAAGACACATATAATAGTTCAGAAGAGATAAAGACATGATCAGAAAATTCAGCTGAGAGCTTAAGAAGATATGACTCTCAAATAATATGACAGGAGCAGTGCTACTGTGAAGAAACCCACAAGCATAAGGCATATGGAAAAAGGACTTTAGATCATGGATAATGTCAACATATGGGCAGAGAAAATGTAAAGGGGCCTAATTTATCTAAGAAATGTCTATGTATTTAGGCACAGACTTTCCACTTCTGATTTCAGGTGGGCATGAATGGTGATAGTTCCTGCCTTATGTTTTTGCTCTGCCATTTTTTTTGTTGTTTCTACTGATCATCAGTCACTAATACTACAAGAATTGTACCATTCAGCTACCATTATTCTGGCCCCATACAGCATCCTGATTTCTTTTTGTGCCCAATTTACCACTTACTTAAGTGACATTTCTTAATACATGATTTCAATTGCTTATTACAAACACAGAAAAGGTATCGAATGTGTTACGGATTGCATCAGTGGATGACTTGACGTTACAATATTTCAAGAACATTAAGTTATTAACTTTTTTTTTTTAAAAAAAAGGATGAGAAAAAATAATATTCATTACTTCAGAACTTAAGTATAATACCTGAACTAAATGAAGGGATTTGCAATCAGGCAACCAGTAAGAAATGGAAGGAGTTTTACTATAGAAACATTCGGCCAACTTTTGCAAGCCAAATAATAGAATAGCAGTTGCAATTACAGCCTGAGGTGTTTAGAGCAACGAAGTCATCTTTTGGGGGTATGACATCACTGAAATGAAACACAGTGGAGTGAATTGAAAGGTTGGCAGGTCCTGTCTCATCACAACGGAGGCCATTAGGACAGTAAGAGTAAGGAACCTGGTTCTTCATTTTCTCCTAACCTAAACTAACCTATCCAAGAACAACTCCTCAGATGAAGTTGCAAGTACACATGATGTTTACTAGGTCGTGGCCATGCCAAGGTTGACAGTGGGTAGGAGCAAAGGACAGAGTGCCTGCGGCATCTTTCTCTACCACCCAGCCCTGTTGCAGGACCTGAGGATGTTCCCATGGGGGTCAAGCTCTGGAAGACACAGAACAAGTTACTGCCTTGGAAGGCAGAGGGAGCAACTCGTCATCTGTGGTGAGACAGGCAGCACCAGGACTGCTCATGGATACCGGACACAATCCACCTGTGTAGCAGATGAAGTTAAAACAGGAGCAAACCTCTCACATGCCTCATGTGGGCACATGTGTCATCTCCCAGTACTCACTGGGGAAGGGACAGGGCAGCTGTGGGAGAGCACTATCGTCAATTTCATCATCCATCTGTGCTTGCAGGCTTTTATCTATTAGAGGATGAAGTTTATGATGGCTATAAAACCCCACCCAGAGCTAAAAGGCAGAGCACTTATGGTAGGCTGGAAGCTGTTTGTGGAACTGTGCACCACACATACAAATGGTTACTTAAAATTGAAATTCTCTTTCCAGCTGCGTCTGCTTTTTGTGGCAAAAATGTGCAATTTTTATAGACAGCTATGCTATGACCTTGTTAGAAAAGGGGCATTATGTAAGTAGGATATGTCATAAACAGTCATTACTTCCAGCACTCACTAAAAAAATACTAATATTGACAAGGATATGAACAACTTCAAAAATTAAATGTGGATGATGAAGACCTTAGAATGCAGTAACTAACAGCTCTTCCAAAAGCCATATGATGGAATAATTCTCTCAAATGTGTTACCCAGTCATCTGGACATGCTGCTACGTATAAAATACAGCACAATTACAGATCTTTATCTCTCAAATCAAGATCATTCCCTTTATGATTTCCCCCCAGCTATATAGCAATGTAATTATTTTGCTTATATTAACATTTCATGCTGAATATTGTTTCCTCATACTGCATCTATTTAAAGTCACATGGTGAGATTTAATCTTCTCTTTAAAATAATACAGGGAGGCTAAAAATTACTTTTAAATAAGTTTGTAAATTTGTTTTCATTTGCTTCTGAGACATAAACAAAAACTATTTAGCAAAAAACATAGTCTGAAAGTTGAATTTACCTGGGAGAGGGAGATACTTTAAGTAGAATCATTCTGAATTCAGAACATTGCTGAAAACTCATACTAAGGAAAACACATTTCCTGAATTTTCTTGAGTTTTTTCATCCCTTTCATTCAGAAATATTACTTCTTTCTAAAGGAAGGGAAGGAAAGAAGGAAAAAAAAGAATCAGTGGGGAAGACAACAAGAAGTAAAAAAAGATTTTCACAAATAGTTGATTCTGTAGTTTTTTGCAATCAGTTTTCCAGTTTTCAGAATGTTTGCAGGTGGGAACATGCAATAGCTTCCTGGATATTTTATTTTCTGTAGTTATGTCATTTTGTGAGCAAGCAACTATTTCTATTTATCATTAAAGTCTTTGTGCATGATGCATCTTGAGATCCAAGGGACTGTACCAGCCTCACTGGAGTGCCATCTACCCCCCTTGCAAAAGGGAGTTCCAGTATATCGTAGTAGCCCATTGTTCTATAGCATTAAGAGTTAAATAGTTTTAACATTACCATCTGTGCTAAACCTACATCCATACTGGTATACTAAACATGACAAGGGCACACTCACACACCTTGGCCCACGATGGCCTTATGTACTCCTTATGTATGTTTTTGACCAATGCTAAGTAGCACTTTCCCAGCCAATGCCAGTCTGGGGTGAGAGAATAGCATGGGCCAGGGACTCTCCCAGTGGATGTCAATGGGGTCCAAGCAAGGTAGTGGAAGAGAATTTAACTGTTGGGGCCCAAATTATGCAGTGACGCTGTCTGCAAGGCTGGAGAACAGGTCACAGACTATTTTCTTTGCTAGCACTTCCTACCAGGTTACCATGACTTAGGTGTTCAACAGCATATTAACCAGGATGTGCTAGGAATTTTCTGTCACAAAAAGGTATGTGAACCAACAAGTTTTGGAGGACATGTTTAAACTTAAATTACTGACAAAGTTGTACTTTGGCATGGCTTGGCTAGTTGAGGTGCCCGAGGCTAAAGTATACCAAGTCCATATACACAGGGGTTTGACAGCACAGTCATTATTTGTAAAATCTAGTTACTGTTTTGGGATGTGGTTTATGAGAATATCACTGATGTTTATTACAGGAAAATTATGGGGGTTTTGTAACTTCCTTGGCTTTTGATTTTTCATGCCTGTTCTAACATGTAGTCTACGTGCTGTCTGCTGGATCAGAAAGCAATTAGAATTTGGGGTTGTTAACACAAAAACAGGACAAGATAAAGCTTACTATAAGACATTGTTGCTCCTTGGCCTCTGTGTACCCTCCAATTCAAGAGTTTTTGGTCAGAATTTCCAAAATCTAGTACCCCTTTTTACCCTCCCCGTTTCAAAAGCCCTCCTTTAAGAGCGGCTATTACGTGTCCCGGTGACACATGGCCCAAATCAGCTGCTCCCAGAGCATCCCAGAGTGATGTTTCTCTCCTGGCCCGTGGGGAATCCTTCAGCATTTTAAACCACAAAATGTGTATGCAGTCGAAAGGGACCCAGACTCCTCCGAAGAGCCACCCAGAGGAAGATAAGGAGGTGAGAAGACAGCAAGGCATCCATCAGCCTCTTCCTCGGCATGGTGTGGGACGGTGCGCTGCCAGGTAGGCATAAAGCTGCCATCAGCCGCCCATCCTCCCCTTCTCACTGCTGCTGTGGAGGCTTTGTGCCAAACACCCGCAAATCGAAAAACGTTTGTTTTGCGCTACAAAAACCAGTGGCTAACAGCTGCACATGTTGTCTCCAGTGTTGTAAACCTGTCATCGTCACGGTATTGTTTACATATGGCTACAAGGCCCTCGTAGCCGAGAATCCCTGTGCAGTGCAATGGCAGCCAACACTTTCCTGACAGCTGTGTCAACTGGAAGCAGCACAGCCGGCTTATTTGTTTCAAGAGAAGCCTCAGTAACCCCCACCCCAAAGACACAAATCAGATTCTTTCATTTTTTTTAATGAGCTCAATGTTAATAATAGATCAACTGCAGTGCAGATGCTGGAATGGAAATAGCTGGCATTTCCCTAACAAGGCACATAATTCTCTTAGAAATAATGGATCTCAACTGAAATAGTTACATCCAGCCAGGCAGCACTTATAATGCATGACCAAGTGTCCAAAATGAAATCAAAATCTGGGAAACATGCAAAGGTGCTAATTTTCTACATCAGTGGGATTTATCAAGTTCCTACTGATTAATATGAAAAGTTGCTTGGTTGTTCAAATGACAAGGCTTTGTTTTGCTTGCACAGACATTTGAAAGACATTGATTTAGATATTACAGGAACTTCTGTATTGGCAGAATGCTTTTAAACCAGTAAATCAATTCTCTCTGCATTATAAATGGCAGTTAATAAATAGGAGATTTTTTTTTTATCCCTATCATCTTAGTGACAAGGTTCCTATCTATTGAGAGAAACAATTACTTTTTTTTTGATATACACATACCAAGGCTTTTCTTGAAAAATCAGAGTTGAATTCATTGTTTCTTCCACCATCTTCCATTACTTAAAAAATATTTATTAACCTTTGCCGTTAAAAAGGGGTCATTTACCCAGGATTCTTCACATAGTATGATTTGAAGTTGCATGGCAAGAAGGAAAGATAAAAGAGAAATACATAAATGAGCATTTGCTTCAGAGCACATGCCGTCCCACAAAACTCTGTCCCCAAATCATTAAATCTGAGGTTAACTTGCTTACCTTTGTGGTGGAGATTATTCTGTAATTATTCCTTAGTTGTAGAAGAGAGAAGTGCAGGCACATATTCTCCAACTTGGCCAGTGTACATTGGTTCCATATCTAGATAAAAAAACTGTCTCCAATCATTTCATGATGGAGTAGATGGAGCCCTGTCACAGAGTGGAACAATTTCAGATTGGGAGTAACTATCCTTACTAGTTTCTGGACTGAGGTAGTCTCTCTTTGCATTTTATTTTGCACAGCTTCAGGACCATTAGGCACGTTGACAACCTCTAATAAAATGCTGCAGCATTCCCAAGTCATTGTCAACAAGAGCTGCTGCAGCACCCAGCACAGAACAGCGTGGTGCGTGCACACCTGGGCTTTGAAATGGCTTTATTCTGCCAATGCTTTGCTGACATCATTATTTTGGGTTGGTCTCTGGAACAGATTTGGCCAGCAGGCACAGGTTCGCTCTGTTGCATACTGTGGATACTCTCCCTGAGCATAGGTCTTTGGAAAAGGTAAGGCCTGATCCTGCAGGGTACTAAACACCTCTGAGTTAAGTGCAGAGTATGCCACACCTCCGAAGTTTGCAGCATCTTACAACATTGGTCTCTTATATTTCAATTCTCCAAGCGTTATTAATCTTACCCTTAAGCATTACTAATGCTACAATTATTAGGGGCGGACTACTTACCCATGACCATAATAGTCCTGTTTTGATGGTCTTTGCCAATATAGGCTGTGAAAACCACGACCTTTCAGAGCCCTTAGACTCTTACCAGAAATGCTCTAATGGTGCTAGAGAAGTCAAATACATGCTGAGCTACCTCTCCCCTCCAGTAGACACTCCACCAGGGAACATCCATACCCTGTGGGTGGGGGCTCATTGTCCTGGTGGCCAGCCAGTGCTCGTGGTCATCCTGACACCATGCTCCTCATATCTAATCACAGTAATTTCTGGGGCTGCTTTGATTAGCAGTCCCTGGATCGATGGGTGGTCACCAAGCTGCTAACTAGTCGTTAGTCTTTGTTCTACCCAAAGGGCATTGATCCTAGTTTATCTAAAATATTTTCTTTAAAAGTTTTGTCTTTGAATAAGGATTGAAAGCTCTAGCTTGAGCTAGCTCTTAATCTTATGTATTATAGATTATGCTAAATTAGATAGGATTTGAAAAATTACCTCTAAATGTCTCATAATTATTAATCAACATCCTGTGTCTGCCAGCCCCCATAAGATGATCAAAGAACATTTTTTTGCCTTTGTGCTGTTTTGTTACACGCTGGTAAAGGTTATGACATTCTCATTTGATACTTCTTACTTCCTTAACATTAATGACAAAGGCAAGCAACGAAAATGTAACACTTTTAGAATAGATTAATTTCAGCCCCCTATTTGTATTCATTGGTTTTATTGCCAACATCCCATGTTATCTGATAGGGTCTGGCATTTTAAAAGGGAGGATTACTTTATGCAGTAAGGGCAATAACAAATAAAATAATAAAATAGCACTATGTTCCAGCAGATAAATATATATTAGCTTTTCTTAGCACTAGACTTACTGACCAGCCAACAAAAAGGGAATTAATCTAATTTATTGTTATATCATTTTTATCTAGGAATGTGTACATTAATCTTTATGTGATTAACATGCATTAATGCCAGAGCACACTTTTCATGCCCTTAGTAATTAGCTGTTGCTTGATGTGAGGCCATAACACTGTCTACTTAAAAGCAATTATAATCTTTCATGTATTGGCCTATTCAGACTTTTAAGTCTGGGACTCTTTCTCAAGAAGGACTACAGATTTTTAATTTGGTCATACTGCAGCTGTTCCATGTGGGAAGCCTGAAAATGTTCAGGAACAACTTTTGTTGAAAGAAGACTATGAAAGCCTTAGTAACAACAACAGTTGTGAAAAAGACACTTGGTTTGATTGAAGTTTTGGGTACCCTCAAAATAGCATCAATAATTCTTCTCCAAAAAGAACATATGGATTGCAATATATGCCGCCTATTTCAGATGTTAAGTTTAACAAGTAGGGAACTGTGCTTTAGGATGCTTTCTAAACTTGATTTTTTTTATCATTCCTCTTTTTCTCTATTTCCTCCTCCAAAAATTTTTCTTCAGAATCTGAAGGGGCCTTCTAATAACATGCTACACTGTATGTTTTGGGGTTAGTTGTATATGACTCTGAACTCCACAAATTTGAAATAGAGTACCAAATTTTGAAATATTATTAAAATTATTGAGATTCACATAAGAAGCAATGGATCAATTTTTGTGAAAATTACTACAGGTACATTTCAGGCATCGGTGTCTGAAGCATAAGTATACACTGAGGAAATTACATTAATTGCCTTGATCAAATTCAGTTTTTCATGGAACTTGCAAAAGGAAGTTGAGCAATGGAAAATGAAGGATAAAACTGAAGGTGTCCTAATAGGGATGTGAATAAATGGATAAAACAGGAGTAGCTAAGGTTGACTCCTGAACAGGGTTGAGTATTTTCAGATGGCAGAGCTGCAAAATACAGATATATTTGTTTAAGGTTTTACATAATTTAAATATCTCATAGCAAAACTGGGACCCTCTAAAGTCACAGTGCTGCCAGGGCTGAGTCAGCGAGCAGAAACACATTGAAATGCCGCAGTGATTTAGATGCCCCTGATTGGGTGTGAAAGTGGCACATAAGTCTCTAGACCAAGAGGTTACAGTTACAGTCACTAAAAGAAATCTTGATACTCATGTACCTTTTCTGGTGAAGGAAGGAGAACAAGCTGCACAGGTATGAAATACCATCGTACTGTTATCAGTAGGGTTCCAACTAGAGCTGTATCTGTTGGACTATTTCTTTTAAAATAATGTATCTTTTAAAGGCAGTGGTACAAAGCTCTGTATAGCCCAGCTTTCTGCCTTCTGGGTGAATTCTATGAGCTAAGTCCTGATTTACTCTGCTGCTTTGGCTTGAGTAGGTGTTTCTCTGAAAAAGGATCACTTGTGATCATGTGATTGCTCACCTTAAAACCAAGCAAGTTGTGTAGGGGTTTTTTTTTTGTTCTCCAATCGTTCTAGCCTCTCATGAGTCAGAGAAAGTAGAGCTCTTGATTTTGCTTTTTTTGGTAGAGGCAGCCTTCTTTCTGACACGTACATCTTCTGTGGCCTGCTCTTCTTGTTTTATCTTTCTGGTCTGAATTACACACTTGTTTTTGTTGTAATTTAACTGACTTAAGGATCTGGTTTCATGGACACCACCAATCTGACTGAAGTCTCCAGTTCCCAGGGAGTGCAGCTGGGTCATACAAAGGTGCTATATCCATATTGGTTGGTCTAATAACAGAATATTTTCCCAAACCAATGGTGTTAAGAGATGACCAAACAAATGGGTATAGTCAAATTCATAATAGGTAAAATCTAGTGGATTGTTTTAATGTGAGGATTTCTTGTTTACTGAAATCTGTCGCTAATATTACTGTAACTGACTGTTTAACTTACGGGGACAGGGCTGATATTTAGTAAGACCAAGTGAATTACATGCATTGCACCTCTGTTAGCCTTCCTGGCAGCATGCATATACTAAAAGCAAGGCACAGTATTGTAAGAAACTGGTTTTGAAATGGCTTTCCATCTTGGAAAGTCTTGTTACAGGAGCTGTCTATTGCCTATACCAATAGATGTGTGAAATTATGTTATGCTTGATGTGATTACAAGCTGTGTGCTGTTTTACTTGGCATGCATCCCTCCGGAATGACACTGCTTGCCTGCACACCATTCTCCACTAAGCTCTTGCAGCTCCCCTGGTGATCGGCTGGTTTAAAACACAGCAGGGGAAGACATGGAGCAAGCACAGAAAATTTAGGTAAAAGAAACCTAAAATCTTAAGACGTCTACACGACACTTGTGAGGGTCCAGCGCTGTCTGGTACCTGAAACCTGCGCTCATGGACCTAGGTATCTCAGAAAGCTGAGAACTGAAAATGCACAGATGCCCTACTGTGGAACAAAACTGTGGCTTTGATAGTAACGAAACGTTAACTCTCCCTTAAATGGAGGCTATGGAGGTGCAGGTTTCATGGGAAGCCTTACTCCCAGTAAACTTCAGTTCAAATTTCTCATTCAGCTAGTCTTTCTGTCCATCATGTGTAAAGAAATACCCATATGAAGAGCTCTTTCCTTAAAAAAAGGATCTGCTTAACTCAATATGTCATCACAAGCACAAGTAAAATGACAAGGAATGTATTCAGAGCAGAAATGAAAAGGTTTGTAAGGAGCAGAGCACTGAAGTTCAGACATAGTCTGCTAGCAGGGGCAGTGCAGATGAAAAACTTGAAGAAGTTTTATGATGAGACTCATGAAAAGTATTTAAGGTAAATGCTTTCCATGGTAACAAGGACATACAGACACAATGAGCCAGGATGTCCCTTCCCTCAAGTTTTCAAACTACATTTTTAAATACGTGCTCTCACCTTGAAGTAGTGCTGGAGCAGAGACTAGGTTCATTTCTGAACCTTGGCAGACTCCCTCATTTAAAACTGATAATATTCTATGTGCCCATAGGCATAACTAAAAAAGTTATGAATCAGTATTTTCAGAGGGTTAGGTAAGAAGAATGACAGCTGAAAAGAATGTGTTAAAGTCCTTTCTGCTTTGTGCAAGGCTCAGTAATGCTGCTTGTGATCATTTATTTAGGTTGTGTCGTTATGGGATCCAAGTTAAATACAGAACTTTTGACAAGGCTGAGCAGCTCATATGGTCCCCAGAATGTCTGCTGTTTCTAATCTAGCTGCTACCATCTGGCCACTGTGAACAAACAAATGCATGAGCTAAGCCAGGTGGGTCTTACGCCACTTCCAACAATGAAATACCTCTAAAGTGAAACGTGGTGAAGTATACGATTTCTTTTTCATTAAATTTGAATGGATGCGTACAGCTATGGGCCATACCCTGAAGACTTATAATAGCGAAATCCACTTTGAAGTTGTCCAGCAGCAATTTACACCGTCAGCAGTTTTCATGGATTTTTAGTCATCCTTTCCTCAGGCCTTGGCTTGAATGAGAGCTTGCCTGAGGAAAGATCTGAATGTGGTCTTTGCTGATTAAATGAGAGGTCATTATTAGTGTGAGCCATGAATTGAACCGTTCTCAGTGGGCTGACTTCTTTAGAACTTATACAGCTGTTGTTGTTTCACATATTTTTGTATATATATATATACACACATGCATTTGTCAGAGTCTTGCTCTATAGCAAGGAGCAGATACAAAGAGAGACTCTATGATGTTTAACGTACCGCTGGCTTTCATATCAGGATCTTCCTGGTTCCTAAGGAAACATTTTATGGAACCAGTTCTTCCTACCCTTGAAAATTGCACCTTACACTCTGGTCAAAATCCGGGACATGTTGATATAAAGGAGACCAGGGTGGACACATTTGGGAAGGATGTGATCATTCTGCTTTTGTTTAACTTCATCGCTGCTTTGGATGCCTTTCTGTACCACTTTTCTTTTGTTTGGTTGATGATATACTTTGGTTGGAGATATACTGAAGACGGTAGCTTGATATAATTCCTGTGAGTAACTTACAGTGAAGTTACTGTTTGTTTTTTGTTGTAAAAAAAAAAAGGCAATAACAAAATGTTTTCAATGTATCATTAATTCGGTTTATTATAACCATAAAATGTATTGACTAGGAGTAGTATTAGGTCTATGTTTTTCAACCCATTTTTCTTGCTACTGCAATAATGCTCCAGCAAAACCACCTCTTTTTCTGCTTCATGCTGCTTACTTCCTGCACATTCATTCCTCTGCTAATATAAAGGGGGAAGTTATGATGCTGAAAGCAAAACTTTCACCCTCTGATTTTTCAAACTAAAAAGGCTGTATGATTTAGTTGCTGTCTTCATTAGTGTAACGGAAAAAGGATTAAAAATGTGCAAGTTGCTAGCAAAGGGCAAAAGCAAGAACTATCCATAAATCAGTAAAGGCTTGAGGACCTTTAAATTATTTATTTTTAATTATTGTAGTTAATAATAATTTAATGTAGCCTAGAATAAATGAATTGATTATTATTGATTTTTGTGATGACTTCAGAACAGAGAACTCTCACCCTGGTTTAACAAATTGACTGATAAACTGACTACATTGTTAAACATTAGCCTGGAAGTAAAAGATAAGAAAGCACATGCTTTGTCCCCTGATCAAGCAAGTTGTCACTCAAAGCTGCAGAAATATAGCTGAGGAGTTTAAGAACTGAGGGAACATAAGTTCAAGACCCAGGAGGGGAAACATAAGACCAGACAATATGCCAATTAATGGAATTAAACCAAAAAGATTTAAAAGGGGTTTCCCTCAGGAGACAGCATGAAAGAAAAGACAACAGTTAATTCAATAAGGACAAAAGCACAAATGAGCTAACTATGAAAGGATCAGAATATTTACAGATGATGGTGTCTGAAGAATTAAGGAACACTAGCTTGCAATTACTGTGAATTTATTATGCCCCAGTAGCATGTTTTAATTTGGTCTCGTCTATCCTCTGAGCAAATATGCTCATCCTTAAATTCCAGAGCAAAAGAAATAATCCCTTTCTACTTGCAGTCAGACTATGAAACCGATTACAATCAGCAAAAAATCAAAGACTATAACAAACAAAGGCAACTTGACTGAAGTTCCCTGTCCATCATCTGTATCAGCGTTTGCAGGCTTCACAGCAATTTAAGGCTTATTTTAGCAATGTTGTCTTCATGAAGTCCATGAGCAATACAGGTCCTCAAGCTCCTTCTCCAATGCAATGCAAGGTAAAGAAGGTTAAGACAGAGACGACCACATGGAAAGTCCCCTTTCACATGCTGGACTCTGGCTGGCATGGGTGTGAAGGTGGGTGTGCAGACAGAGCTGTTCCTTGTGCTGGGTTTGGTGCTGAGGAAGCCAGGACCTCTTTCAAGAAGCAAGAGGTACCTTTCAGAGGAGTTTCACAAACTCTGCGAGGAGCATCCCTCGTTTTAAGAACTGTCTGAGACTCACAAATCATATTTTACTCTACATATTGTGGAGATATTTTAAACTCAAAAAGGGGAGAATATAAAAGGAAAGTAGGAGAAAATTTTGGTGTCTCTGTGGTTGAGAATCAAAGGGCTTCAAACGTTACAACTTTAAAGAACTGTACATTCAGAAATCTGCATGAAACAGCATCCTTCCCAAGGTGAAAACTGATGCTGAGGTATGCAGAGGTCCCACAAATACAACACCCCGGGGAGCAGCCACAACCCTCATTGAATCAAAGAGCTCTGAACTGAAAAGGAGATGGCCCTCAGTGCCCCTCCAGGACAGAAGAATATTTTGTCAGTGAGCCTCGCTCCCCTCTCACACCTTTTGAAGGGGGAAAAATTCACCCGTTTTTGCTTGTGGCTTCCTACCCTATCCCATGTCAGACTGCTCCAAAGCAAATCAGAACCCTCAATTACTCATCAGCAGTGTTGATCACTCATCTGTATGTCCTTAACAGTGTTGCTTGCTTCCCATAGGAGGGAAAGTGTTAGTGAGCAGAACTGTCAGCTCCAGTGAAGCCTCAGTGTCCCATTTTGGAAGGCAGGATTGGGGAGTTTGGTACAACAGGAGTGGCTTTGTGCTCTCTACTGCCACAGCCTTGTCCCAACTACCAGCAAGGACCAGGGGACCAGCATCAGGGGGGTTCCAAACCTGCCTTTTCTTTGTTTTGGGAGCTCCTGTTGTCATTCTGTTTCCAGTTTTGCAATACAGAGCTTCCCCCTTTTCTTGTTTTGTATCCAGTGTTTGAAGAAAAGGCAGGAAAATGTAAGCTGCCTGAGGTAATACTGCTCCTCTGGAGTTAAAAAATCGAAACGTAGCATAGCAAACCCAGACAAGTTTGCAAATACAAAGAGTTGGAAATCCCATGTTGCTGGGGTCAGTTTGCTACCATGATATTTCCAGGACCAGGGGAGAATTTCCCAAGCAGTAATTAAGCTGTTCCTTTCTGTACAGGGACAAGCAAAGGGGAGACCGCGCAGTCTTAGGAAACCCTGTACTGTGACAGGCAGGCACTCTGCCCTCACATTAGGTATTTCTCTGTTCTAACAACTATACTTCTACCACTTCCCCAAAAAGAATTGCAAAGCCATTACTCCATGTTATGAACTAATCATTTGCCAAATTAATTCCAATAAATCAAATCCCTTCTGAGTCACGTGCAGAGACGTGTGGGTGGATGGTAGAAGAGGGGAACAGGAAATATTGGCACTCATAAATTTAAAAAAGAGCAAATTGATATTTTTTAATTTGTGTTAAAAAAAATTGTTCCCTGGATGGAACACTGTGTGCTGTGTTTTGCCTGGAGCAAATGTTTATGTCTGAGTTATAAAGTAGAAGTTTGTGACATCTCAGAGCACTGCACATGCACACACAGACACACACACACACAGTTTCTGTCCCAATTGCTTTACGTCAGATTAAATGTTTGCTGTCTCAGCTATTAGTGGGTGTCTTGGGAGGCATCAGGTTTGAAAAGGTCCTTCATCCAACGCTATCTTGTGTCAGCTTGTTATGACGATGTGTGTTCTGCTTTTGTTATGCCCTCCATGGCACCCATCAGTACTTCAGGTAACAGCACAGGGAACCAAAACTAGAGTAGTCATGTCCAGAGGAGATATTTTAATGGCAACTTAAAGGCAGAAATGGTGCTTTGTTTTATCAGAAGAAGACTCAAACAAGTACCAAACCTTATCTTAGCTATGTATCTTTATAGGCAATGCTAGCTGAAAGAACTCAATAATCACCAGTGTCATTCAGCAGAAACATGAATGATATAAGCACCATCAACAATTCACCTTATTTATTTTTCCCTTTCACATAACCAATGGAGAAAGTGAAGACTTACTGCTTTTACAATTTTTTCCTGACATATACTGGATAGCAAATGATCATTACATGGAGCAGTGCCAGCTTGTGGTTCCGTAAATTGCAAATGTTGCAGAAGAGTGGTTCATCAGTTGTCTTGGTCAGTGTTGCAAAACTAATTTTCTTTTTATATTGAGGAAAGTGCTCGCTGCTTTGACACAACATAAGCCGTTTTGCCTGCACTGTATAATAATGAGCTTAGTCACTAAGGTCTGATCTTAATAAGCAAAACAGGCAGAATAATAATTCAGAGATTGTGCTGACTGTGGTCTCCATATAGATTTTGAACTGCCTTTGGGGCTGCTATGTACATTAAAATCTATGCTATAAAGTTATGTAAGGTGGAGACTGTGTCTTGCTCTAAAATCGTCTCCTGAAAGCCACGAAGCTCAGCTTCTGCTCAGGGCTGCCCCCTCCTGATTAGAGGAGTCTCTTTCCTTCCTGCCCAGAACCACATGTGGCAACTGGATGCCATGAAATGAGTGAGAGCCTTGCAGTGGGGAAAGGCTCCTCAAAGAGTTTTGAGGGCTGAATGCAAAGTGTGTCTGACTGACAGATCCATTACCACCGAGAACTCTGGAGGCCAACCAAAACTCCCAAGTTAGGGCACTGAAAGGTACTTATTTCCCTCTACCTTTCTCTCACGCTCGCGCATACACATTCTGGTTTTAAGAACAATCCGCAAGATTCACATGTGTCTTTGGGAGTGGGGGTCACACTATCCTTTCAAAAGGGTAATTTCTTCCTGGGAAGTCTTTTCCTTTTTTTCCTTTCTTTTAGCACCATAATGACATTATTTACTATTGATAGTAAGGATAACACAAGCATCACCAGACAAGACAAACCTAGGAAAATCCCTGGTGCAAATCCATGTGGTCGGAGAGATGAAAATGCACTGCATGAGTGATGAAAGTACATGTCTTTCATTCCAGATGCATTAGACCAATGTCTAGGACATAAGCTTCACTCCATGACAATTTTGAAAATGTGATTTTTTTCTGAAACCAGAGAACTTCAAAAATACTTCACAAAAGAAAGGGTCTTTTTCGAAGTGAAGTGTATGAGTCACATGAGACTTAAAATAAAAATTGCTGCCATCTATTACTACTTCTTAGGGGGGACTCACAAAGCAACCACCCCCTTGAAGAAGTATCATGGTTTGGGCCGGACTGGCCACTGAGGCAACATGACAGATGGTCTTCCCCACCTCTCTCTCCAAGGAGAGGAGGGAGAGAGAGAGAAAGGGACTTATGAGTTTAGAAGGAATTAAACTACTTTAATGAAATACTAATAATAAAAGAAAAAGAAAATAATGAAATAGATACAAAACCGTATCAAGCTTCCAGGATGACAATCACATCACCAACAGGCACTGTGGAAGTCCCAGACTGGACTCAGTGATGGATGGGAACTGGATTCTGGATCTGGATTCAGGAACGCAGGGATCGGGATCAAAGGCAGACAAACAGACAGAGTCCTCCTTGGATGTCGACCACTGAAGAAAGAGGGACGACACCTTGATCCCTCAGCTTTTATACTGAGCATGAGGCGGATGGGATGGAATACCCTGTTGGTCAGTTTTGAGTCACCTGTCCTGTCCGCTCCTCCCCACAGGTGGGACCCCTCTATGCTTTTCTGCTTCTGACCCTCCAATGAGGCAAGTAACAAAGTCGGTTGCCCTTGGGTGTTATAGCAATCAGTATAAGCAAGAGCCTCGCTGCATACCATTCCTTGGCATCGCTATAGACATAGGTCTTATCACTCTGAGACTGAACATTTTCTGCACAATATGCTGTCAACTTCAATAGTTAGAAGAAGCTTAGCTAAAAAGTAAAATTACTGAACAGAAAATTAGTTCTGTTTTACCTCAGACCAGGACAACAAGATAAGTAGCGTTTGAAATTTCCTCAAGCTACCACTTCACAGAACTCTCCTCTGGCTCAGGTATCTGTGCTCTTCCTCCTGCTCACCAAAGGCTCAGTGTTCTCCAAAATGCAATGGCTGGAGCCTGAGAAACCTAGCAAATTGGTTCTAACATGAGGGGTGCTCAAAAAACATGTCTCCTGGCAGAATTTCTCTACAATGGCAACAACAAGGAACCTGAGGTAGGAGGCCAGTTTTTGTACCCATCCTCAGAGGGCATCAGTCAAACAGCTTATTCATTTTGCTGAGGTCAGGGGGTGACGGTCTTTTGAATACTGGACTACTTTTTCAGTTATTCTAAGTTACTGAATAGAGCGACTTTGTTAACTGACTGTTCAAGCCTTCAGATTATTCCCTGTTTTAGGCCTGATTCCCAATTCTTTTCTGATTTACCTTAGAATATGTCACAATTAAGTGAAAACCCTTGCTATGGTAAAAAGCAAAGCAAGTTCAACATATGAAACATTCTGCAAGCATTGTCCCAACTGCAAATTAGTTCTGGTGCATGAAGGGCTGTTTGGAATAGCAGCTGAATTACAAATCTTTGTAAGTAGGATAGTGATCAGCACCTGCTCAGAGGCATAGCAGTGGCCAACGGAGTCTTTCTGTTCTACAAATTACAATGCGTACTCGTAATGCATGTTCTCCTCTCCCTGTTGTCAAAGGCAATGAGAAAATGCAAAGCAGTGAATTTTCATCAGTCTCTTGCATTTCGATGTCTGTTGCCAAATGCCTGTCAATCAGTTCTGGGGGAAGGGCAGGAAAGAGAAGCTGTCTGGCAGATGGGGGAGCAGATGGGGGAGAGAGGGAGTGGAGCCACCTACCCCACCAAACTGCAGGCAGCAGCCACCGCCGCAGCAGGATTGCTGCCTTCTGGAGGCAGGGTGTTTTGTTGTGCTTTTTAGGGTTTGGGTTTGTTTTTTTTTTTAAAACAGATACAGGCCTCATCATCTCCAGCACAGCCTGGTTTGCATTTTTTCATGCTGGGTTTCCCAGAGTGTTCTTTGGTGCACGGTGATTGCTTTCAGGTTTCGTTACAGGTGATCAGAAAGAAAGAGGAGTTGCTTGGAGTCAGGACACTGAAAAAGATCTCCTCATCGTCCTCCTTCCCATGGACTCATTTATCTGGCCACAATAAAACTGTCTCTCCTCTGTCAGGTTTACCCCCTCAAAACCCATTCTCTAATTAACAATTTTTTTGATTTAAAGTGAACACTTAGACTGAGGGATAGCTGACAAACCAAAGGGCAAAATAGTGAAGAAATTTAACTCATTAAGATGTTAAAAATCTATCAACCATGGGTTTTTTTGTGTGCAAACAGTCCATGAGAAGATTTTAGCTCCATTCCACATTTGGTCCTGGAAGATCTTCATGAAGCTTATTTACACCTTGTAGTCAGAAGCAGTGGTCTCACCCCCCAGGCTTTTTGTTCTCTGAATAGATGAGTTTGTCATATGATTTAGTCTTCTATTGTCATACAATTCAGTTTTCTGGTGTAAATAGCATTTCTTGTGAATTTTTCTATTCGCTTTCAAGGTGTATTTGTGTGTAACAGCTTTAAAGTGTTTTCTCAGCACTTGTGGTTAATAGAATTTGATCATAGCAATCTGTAAAAATCAAATCAAGCACAGAAGAAAGTGTCAACACGGCAATGTTTTAAAATGTGCGTGTCTGCTCAGCAAGGTTTGGGGAGGAAATTACTTTGCAGATGATTTGGGGGGGTGAGGGATATTCATCTGCTTTTCCAGTATTGGAGCTGAAGAGCTCCAGAATATTTTGTAGCCAGACTCATAAACCATAGAACGCATTCCAGAAGGGACTTCAGAAGATCTTCATCTCCAGCTCTTCATTTCATGGACTAAACTACTGCAGACAGATGTTCATCTGTCCTGCTCTTAAAATACTCCAAGAGATTCTGCAACCTACAATCTATTTTGGTCCTCATATTCCTTTAGACCCTTACTTCCTTAATTAGAATGCATTTCCTAATGCCTAAACTAAATCTCTTCAATTAAATGACTGCAATTAAATTGCTGCAAGTTAAGCTTATTACATCTTATCCTACCCGCAGTGGACTCAGGGGACAGTTATTAACTTTCTCTTTGATTACACAACCTTCTCCCTCTGTTTTCTCTTGCATAGACTAACCAACGCCAAATCTTTTCCAAATACATCATGTTTCTTAGTCTTCTGGACAATAGTTCTGTTGTCTCATGAATTGTCTTTACTATGTCTCTGTCCTTCATAACTGTGGTACTCAAACTGCACATAGTGCTCTAGCCGAAGCCTTGCCAAAAAAACCCTGTTGTAATTTGTTCAGGAGCAATCACATCTTGAATCTTAATCATTTCCATCTAATGGGATTTATTTCCATCATTAGTAGAGAGCTACTGAAACATTGCAAAACCACTTGAAACCCTTAGGAAACCAAATATTCTGAGTAAGTTTCATATCATGTCTTCTATGTGAGGTAGTCATAATGCATTAAAAACAGTCAGGACCACGTACACCATTGTACTTGTATTATTAACACTATAGCCCTTGAGAAACAGCATTTCACTAAGTTTTCCCTAAGACCTTGCTTCAAATTACCTATCAAGAGAACAGTCTTGATCTGTCTGAAGTCTGATTTACGTGAACTTAACCATAAGTAAAGAAGAGATCCCATGTTACTTCACTCCTTGTACTGTACTTTGCGTCAGGATATATATTTGCAAGTTTCTAACTATGGATTCTATCTGTCTATATGTTAAAGCTACTCCAGAAATAGGTGCCTTGAGCAATCCTTAAGAGGCTGTGCATCAAAGCCAAACATTTCTTGAAGTTAGGCCAGTTCTGACAGTGTTGTATATAGAAAAAAAAACACAACACAGAAGTAAGTTGCAGCAAAGGCAAGATTTTGTATTTTCATGCCTTTGCAACAAAAGATTTCAATATTTTATTTTTTAAATAACTGTTTTTTCTGTTACAGAATAATGCTAAAACTATATGAAATGTTTCACATGCAAAAATAAAATAAAATTCTGTAACATCTCTTTAATGGTGAGGTGGAATTATTTTTCTTCAACGCAAATGCAAAATGAGGCTTATTTCTGAAATGCTTCGTGGCATGAGAAATTCCTTTGCATACCTCTATTGACTTTTCATGCAAAGGCAGCAGCTCAAATCAGCCTACTTTTATAATTAACTTTGTAGCCAGTAATATACTGTAGTATTTTTTTGTTTATGAGCTGCATCCTAGTAAATGTGATGTATGTACACAGGAGTAAATACCAATGTTCTGGTATGTGTCCATTACTTCTATTTGTCTTGTATGTGATCAAAATTACTAGAGAGTTGTCTTATAGTTTGAAGCAGCTGTACTTTGAAAGGCAGTTAAGTTTTTATTTGTATTGTTATTGTCTTTTTTTTTTTTTTAACCTGGGTAATTTTAAAGCATCAGCTGCAACAACACAGACCGAAATAAGTCATCAGGCCAAAGCGGACTGGCAGGACCATCTTAATCTGATGGTCAAATCCACCAAATCCACCTTCTTGAACTACACTGTTCACTTCTCTAGTTTGCAGTCTGACATTCCATCTTAAACCTACCTACTTAACTGTTTATTTTGGCGAAAACGTGAGCTTTTGGGAGTATCTGAGGTGTTGGTAGCAGTTATTTTCTGCTAGACTCTGTCCTTCAATGGTGTCCTTCATCAGAAAGGTGACACAGACAACTAAGCAGGTATACACTGCAGCAAAATTTGTCGAGGGGTATCTGTCAAAGCCCATTAGAAGCATGCTTTAATACTTCACTGAACTACATTTAAAATTATAGCTGAGCATGAACTACTACAACATCTTTCCCTCTGTAGATTTCTGTTGTTTCTTACGCTGGCTTGTCAAAAAAAAAGGTCAGGAACATCCCAAGCTTTCATACAGTATTTATATTTTTCTGTCCTCAGCCCAAGGCTGGAACATAAAATGAAAGACCAAAAGCAATAAACAACTGCTCCTGAATGTCTGAAGATCCATGTTCAACATATGGCTTTCAAATTGTTTTCTTTTCCAGATTGGTTCATCTCTGACTCTTTATTCTGTATAACAAAAAAACACATGCATGCATGCACATGTATAAGTAATTGTGTAAAATTATACATAATTACAATGTTAGTGTTTCCTGGAAATCAGCAGCCTGAGATGACCATCTTCTTTCACTCTCCCTGTTTTTCCTTCCCAAATGTTAAATGTTTTTCAAAATAAGGATAACTTAATTTTCTGCATTATTGCCGCTCCATTAATACTGCTGTTGATGCCTTTCTACATTTATCACCTTCTTACCACATTTTCCATTTAACAGTTCACATCATAAGACTTCATACAAAGGCACAAGGACAAATAAATATTGTTAATTTATTGTTCTCCTGAGTGAGCTTTATGATAGCATTTTTGAACGACCTTTTCTGTTAAGCAAAAATCATTCTAGCACCTCATCTTATTTATTACAGCCATAAATTCAGACACCAAAAAAGTCTTTTTTTTTTTTGCATAAATTCTGTCATGATTACAAATATATCTCTTTGGATATGAAAAAAAAACGCCAGCACTGTTTTTTGTTATAGCAACAGTACTATGCTAGAATACACAGTACTAGAGTACACAGTGCTACTTGGTTGGTACTGTAGCTGTGGGCTGGTTACGAGTACCTCAGTGTGACCTCTCCCATTCAGTATCTTTATGAATGACCTGGAGAAGGAAATGGAGATGGAGTGCACCCTCACCAAGTTTGCAGGTGACACTAAACAGGGGGTGCAGTCAATGTGCTTGAGCGCAGAGATGGCTTTCAGAAGGACCTAGACAGGCTGGAGGAATGGACCAACAGGGACCTCGTGAAATTCAACAAGGACAAATGCAAGGTCCTGTACCTTGGACAGACTAACCCCCTGCAACAGTATGGCCTGGGCACTGACCAGCTGGGGAGTGGATCTGCTGAACGGGATCTGGAGGTGCTGGTGGACAGTGGGCTAAACAGGAGCCAGCAGTGTGCCCTGACAGCGAGGCAGGCTAGCAGCATCCTGGGCTGTGCTAAGCAGAGTATAGCAGGGGTTTTGCTGAAAGTGGTTATTTAATTGGCATTTGGCTAGACTGTATCAGTAACACTGCAACTGATTTTGCCCCCGCTCCCCCCAAATGAAGGTTGTTAATAAGTGAAGTGTGTTCAATGGAGAGCCACTGAGATGGTCAGGGACAGAAGTATTTTCCCTCTGAGGAGAGACTAAGTGATCACGTCTTGTTCAGCCTGGAGTCAAGATGGTTTTAGGGGCACCTAGCAGTGTCCCCCCAGTACCTGCAGGAAGGTTATAAAAGTAACAGATTGGTGGTGCATTGTGGGAGGATGAGAGAAAATGGACATAAAATGAGAGATTGTTGATTTAAGGAAAAACTTTTTCTTAATGAGCACAGTCAGGCAACTGAACAGGCTTCCCAGGGGGGCTGTGCACCCTCAGTCTTTGGAGGTTTTCAGGATCTACCAGGCTCAAGCCCTCAGCAACCTGGTCTGATCTCACAGCTGATCTTGCTTTGAGCAGGAGGTTGGACTAGAGGTGTCTCAGGGACTTCTCAACCTCCAGTATTAAATATTTCTAAGACATTCCCCTACTGAGCCCTGCATCATCTTCCAAGCAAGGTAGAAGCTAATGTCTTGAAGTCATGTTTCAAGTGACTGAAACAGGTCAGTGTGTGACATTGTGCCACACCAACAATTTTCAGATTATTGAATGTGTATCAGTGCTTTCAAAAATGGTAGCAAATATGAATGCAACTCAAGCCATTAGTTGATAAGCTGTTCTATATTAATAAGATCTCTGCTGTTCTGGCTCAGTTGTTTATTCCACTAAACAGTAAGCCACAGAGAAGAACACATCCAGCTGAAAAGCAACACGAATGAGGGGGGACAAAAGAAGCTTTAGCCAAACCTGGTCAGATACATAGAACCACAGATTGGGTTACTATCCAGCGTAAGATAGTGAGAAACATCTACTCTATTTCTACATCTATTTCTGGATCTTGTGTACAGCACACGTAAAAATAGCTGCTACCTATGAAAAGTTTAAGATAGGACAGGTTTAAGGTACTCTGACAATATGTCATTAGTGACGTGGATTGACATGCTGTGAGAGAATAAAAAGACTAGCCCAACAGAGATAATGTAAAATTGTCAGACTAACCGCTGAAACTGTCACTTTCAAATATGACTCATGGCCCAAACAATTTTAATTCCAAGAGGGTTAGGAGATAAAGCTGACTCACCCATCAAAAGGGTCTGCTGTGCAGGAGGATCTATGTGTTATTTCGAGATGAATTTGGGACTACATTCTCAAATTCAGTGTTTTTACAAGTAACATTGAAAATACAGTGAGTAGTGAAGTATAAAGTCTGCTGATGCTAAGAAGTTACTCAGTGTAAAAGAGAGAAATGTACTGGGGGAGTGTCCACAGTAGCATTTTAGTTTTTATTGGGAATGTGCTTTTGAAGCAAATTTTATGACTCTCAATTACTGCACTTTATTTTGCGTTGTCAAAACGTCTTTGAGTGCACAATCTAGATTACATCTTAGAAGAAACTAAGCTCAAAGATATACTCTGACTACTAATTACTTTGCAATCTATGTGCCCAGGATAGTTCCAAGTAACCTCACACACACACCCCTGAAATGCATATACTGTAGATGTCGTATTCTTGACATCAACTGGTTTATTCTAAAATTGGGTCACTTTAAAATCTGTTTTTACTGAGCTGTACCACTTCCTAATGTTCACGACAACAAAATGGAGCTGAAATTATGTTTAGATAAAAATAGAGCAATGCACCTGGGGGAACTGGGAAGTCACCCCAGTATCATGTGTAAAATGATGGGCTCTCGAAAAGATATTTGGAACATGTTAGATCCATGAAAAAACAATACCACAAAATGTATAATCAAAGGAAAGGAATAACTGAGCAGCCTAGGAAAACAGATACAAGAAATCCACAACAACCTGACATGGATGACATAGCAAAGATGAATAGGTGTTTTTTCTTCACTGTCTTTTCCAGCACAAGAACTGTCAGCCAACAAAAGTCATTTGTTGGAGACAAAGGTTCCAAACAAAAGAAATTGATTCTTTACCCATCAGCAGTGCACTGGTGTACAAAGTACTTTTCCTTCTCTTTGGTATCTGCTTGTGCTCACTGCTTGGACCAGGCTGCTAACCTAGTTGGAACCACAAACTGAAACAGAAAATGTAAAAAAGGCAGATGAAACTGAAGGAAGTGTAGACCTAAGAAAACTGTATTTTAACCTTCATTTGCAAAATCTCTATTCCACAACCAAAATCTCTTCCTGTACTCTCAGCAAGTTCAGTAACAAAGTAAGACTGCAGTAAGAAAGTCAATGACTTGTTTCATTGTTGTAATCTTGAACATAGCATGTTTTGTTTGTTTTTTTGTATCTATGTATTCTTGGTTGATCGCTGTGAGTCAGCAAAAGAAAAGGTAAATTTAAGGCAGTGAACCTTTCAGAGCAAGGTCTTCCAAACTGTATTCCAAGTCCAAGAAAGCCTACTGTTAGCAGAGGTTTAAATCACTGTGTAGAAACGTCCTCACCTTCGCTGGAATGCTTTTAGGGTACCTTGGTTTGAAAATTACTCTCTCTGAGGTTGAAAGGGAGATCTGTTTTTCATTTTGGGTCCTTGAGTAAAACTGTTGAGTAATAGCCAGCTTTGAGAATAGCTGTCAGTCTGAACTTGGAGCTGGAGGTGATCAGAAAACAAGAAAAAACTGTGTAACTTAAAGAGAGACAGAATGACATTTAAAGACACTTTCCCCTGAGCAAATCAGGGTCCCTTCCTGAGCACTGTTCCAGATACGCTGGAGGGATTTGACTTGGGGGGGTGGGGGGTGGTGTCAGACAGGCAAGGTAAAGATAAAAGAATTAGTATAATTGGAAGATGCAGTTTGCAGGAAGCAAAGAATTGAGCTCTTTCGGCACTGTTCAGTTTGTGATGGCTGAGAGCATCAGTTCTCTGCTTGTTTCTGTACTACACTGTTCTTTCTGCTGCTTTCTGCAATTTTGAATATATGCTTCCTGGCCTTGGAATTAACGTACCGTCTGAGGCATGGCAGCTCTTAAGAGCGGAGCACCTCAAACTACTGCTGTAGCATACATAATTGTCTTGGTTCCAAACATCCTGATGGGAGACAATAGAACTTAATAGAGTTACCCCAGGGAGGAATTTGGCCCATTAAGTCTAGCAAGACCTTATGGTCCATCAAACACGGCCTTATAAACCCAAAAGATAAAAATCCACCTATATTTTATCTTCCCTTTTTAAGTCTTATAATATAGGTAGCTGTCATTTTCCAGCTGCCTATTCAGTTGATTTATACTGCTTATACTGACGAGTTTAGCACTTTGTTCCTTTTGTGTGAGGAACTGGCCTGAAACGCTTATGGTCTACTCACTGCTTTAACAACTTCAGTGCCATAGATAAAGTATGTGCAAGGGCTTTGCAGAGAGTCTGGCATTTCATTTGCTTCCAGCTGACAGCCACAACTTGTGCCGTGTTTTCTCAGCGGCGTGAAAAGCCTTGACACCTATTACACGGCCACAGTCAGAGGGATTCAGAGGTGGCCTGAATGGAGAAGTTGGAACTCTGGTAGCTTGTGAACCAGATCCATGGCAGAGTGAGCTTCACTGCAGTGAGCACTGGAGTACCGACAATGTGACAGGCGTGATTCTGGACTGACAACTTTATAACTGGAAACAGATGCTTATCCGTACCTGTTGAAATGGAAGATAAAATAAGCAAGGTGAGAATGTTCTCAGACCTTAGCAGGTTGTACGCAATATTTTTGAAAATCCACTAGTCACTTTTTTTTTTTCTGAAGCAATTATGAATTTTGTGGTCATATTGCTTGCATATAGACAAACTTCTTATTTGTATCTTTTTCAAGTGCTTGTGGCTTATGAAATCCAGAAAAATTGTAATGTTATAAAATGGAGGACTGCTTGTGCACATCAAAATGGAAATTCAGAAGCCCCAGTATAAAGATTACTTGTGTGATGTTCAGAGACATACTGAGATAGCAACTGCTATATATTGGCCCATTTCAACAGCAAGTGACTATCCAACCACCACTGTAGACAATAAGCTGGAGCTTGTCGTTTTAATCAGTCCTGCAATGACAGACTCCAGCAAGAACCTGCACTTGTGTGAAAGCTAAAGACTGCACTGTGTGAAGGTAATTTATAACAGCAGCTGACCTGGGGTCTGACTGATGGTCTGCTTTCCTCCTCACATCTGCTCTGTAAATTCTAATGGTCAATAAATCAGTTAACCGCTAAATATGACTTGAAACTATACCATGTCCCCACACCAAGGACATTGGGTTAACCTGCTTTCTCAATGCTCAGAGAAATCTGCAGAGAAGTAGGTACCAAATAAAAGTTGCAAGGGGCCCTGAGCTCACTGTCACGGCACAGCATGGGCCAGTAGTTCCCATGAGATGGGTTGGCCATGGCCAGGGTCTGCCCATAGGGCATCTGGGGATGCCACCCCACTGCCCTGCACAGGCTGAGAGCTGGCACCAGCGCTCTGAGTGGGATGCTCTCAGGGCCCTGATAATGGTAATCTTCTCATAATAGTATAATTTATTTGAGGAGGTATTTTGTGCCTGCCGACCCGAACGTGGATATTGCAGTAGCACAAAGAGCCACATAAAAAAGCTCTCCCTCTGCGGTGGGGCATAAAAACACAAAGATTCTCTGAGCTAATGGCCCACCAATAAAGCTCACATTGCTCAGTTTTCTGCTGGAAGCTGGTGCCTAACTATGTAAAAACAGTCTTTTCGATAAGGTTGGTAATGAGTTCAAATTGATATCTGGCTATGTAGTTGTATGAATTTATGGCAAGAATGTGTGGTTCCATTATGAGAAATGAATATTGATGTCTGTACTATATAGAGACAAACTGAGCTCCAATGATTTCCTAATAAAGTAATTTGTTCATAGATCACAAGGGAATACTAGCAAGAAATTTTTAATGGTAAGGCCAAGGTAATTATTTTTCAGCATCTAATTACACCTATACAACTGATTTGGGCTACATTTACTGAACTAAATGATGATATAGAATGTCCCACTGAGGTTCACATTCATCATTAAAAGCCAGTTCCCGGCCTTTGACAAGAGGACAGAGCAGCTCCTGAGAGGTAATTTAATATAATTAGGAGGATATTATGTTTACTATCTGCACACTGTGCTTGCTTGAGATTAAATCCGACATCTGGAGAAGTAGAGGGACATTTTTCCCCAAATTAGCGTTGTCATCTCAGATCAGACTTTGTCTGCAGTTTATTCTCTTCCCATCTCTAAATTGCAGCTAATGAGAAGGAAGAAGCCCATCACAGGAGTCACAATAACAGTATATGCTTGATGGTGCTGGAGATCCAAAGAAAGTTTTAAGAGGTTTATAGAGACACACGGGGAAGGGCCGGCCCTACTTCACTGGGAACTGTACGTAGGATATTGGTGAATTTAAACAAGTGAGTCGGTATTTTTAGTACACACTGCATGTTTCCCAGAAAACTTAGAGAGTTTAAAATTTTGTGCTGTGTTTTCAGTTTACAGGATATTGACCAACAGACTTTTTTTCTGTAAGTTTGTTTATTGCAAATGAATCTAACCTGTAAGATGAATCTAACCATGGTAAGAACAGATTTTTAAGATTGTCGGTTGCTTTTGCTGCCTCGGTGGTCCACACGTTCCCATGGAGCTGGTTTTTTTTTCCATGAAAGAGTTCCTACACCTTCCAAAGAGATGGGAAAGTTGTGCACATGAGGGTAAGTGCAGTTTGAGCAATATGGAGTTTATCCACTTTTTGCTCTTCAGCCTGGAATACCAGGCTGACAAATTCAGCTACATTCTACTGCAGTGCCCTGAGGGAAAAGGGCAGTGAAGGAGCTGGCGGATCTGAAGGAGAGTGGGACAGAACAGAACTTTTATTTGGAGTGGCACTTTTCAAGGAAAGATGAACACCAGGAGATGGTAAATTCAAGATAGTTTAATGACACCCAGCAAAGGGTTTTTCAGTAAAAATTCATTTAGTTTTTCATAGCATCTTGAACACGTGAAAGTTTCTGGAAGCCAAGGTGGCAAGATTCTCACAGGCCAAGTAAGAACACTAACAAAGAAGATAAAAAGACCGAGGTCTGGTGGGGATTTATTTAAATTAAAAGATTTCTTATTTCAGTAAATCATCCACTCGTGTTCTGTCCTTCTGCTCTTCAGGGAATTACTTATCACGAGGCTCCCTGGACCTTTCCTCTGAGCAGACCTCCTCTGCACAGGACAGATCTCAACTCCTGCCATGAAAGGGAGTACCCGGGCTGGTCCTTTAGGGATGAGGTCCTGCTGGTGAAGGTCTGCATGTCTTCTTTCCCCTGCTGCTCTTCTGAGGAACTCTGTTTCAGTTGCTGGCCAGGAGAAGAAAGGAGTGTTTTTCTTTCAACCTTCGGTGACTGGGTGGATAGTCTGGGCTTGTTCTGGCACATGTTCTTTTACCTTCCACTGACTCTGCTGGAAGCTGACCACCAGCCACACCTGGATGCAGACATAGAACAGATCTTCCTCCTAGCACTGTGTACAAGCAGGTCTTCCTCCCAGTGTCTCGCACCCATCTCTGTGTCTTCTTCTCTTCTCACATCCACTGGTTCATCTCTTCATTCCAGGGGGTGCAATGTATTCCCAGATAGCTCCTGTGCTGGTGCTTCTTCATGATGAAATCCAGCTCCAGCCCCAAGTCAGCCTTGTTTCCCCCAATTATCTCTGTGAATATTAGATAAAGAGGTGTGTTCATCACCCACTAGAAATTTGATTTATTATTTACATAGATTTTTAAACCACTTCTTTCCATTACTCAGTTCAACTTAATAAGAATGATCTACGGACAATGAGGGACAATATGAGCTAGACATTAAAAGGAAAGGTTTTTCTACTCTCTATATAACTGGTGCTGCAGTGCTGTATAGGACATTCTTACTCTGTGACACATTTTATCCCCGTAATGCCATTAAGAACAGTTTCAAAATACCTTATTTGCTTTGCCAGTAGCAGTCACATAAATTAAAGATGCCCAGAAGTAGCTTACATTCATATCTAGCAGCTTTGAAAAATGATCTAATTTTGATTGCAAGTAGTGTAACAATCTCCTTTGTGATATAACTCTTTATTTGATTTCTTTTTTGTTCATTCTCCAACCTCAACTTTTGTCATCTGCAAACACTAACAACCAGTTTCTATTTACCACCTAGAAAATCAGAGCATGGAAAACTAATAGAACCTCTGTTTTGTTTTCCTTTATTTTCAATGAAATTCTGGATCTGTTCACTTAAAGCAGATATGGAATTTACTTCCCTTAATGTTAACACCTCTCTCAATCCAAGAGAACCTCTTTCTGTTTTCAATGACAAAACTCCCCTCCTTATTTGAAAACTGTGACTAGGTATATTAGTCATGTGATGAATCTGCTATGAGATTTGAAGGGAGGTGACCATCTTAGCAAATGAACTAAAAGAACAAACACTTTTTTTCCCTTGTGTTAGTTAGACTGTCTGGTCAAGTCTTTTTTTAATTATTTTTTGCACGCTCTTTTTACATGAGTAGCAGGAAGAAACTTGCCTGTGTCTCCAAATCTTCTGGTTAAACGGGTTTAAATCTATGACATCTTACTGGTATGAGATCTGTATGAATCTATGAGGCATATCAAAATTCAAATAAACAAACCAGGAATCTACAAAGAGTAATATATTTTAGTCATCACTGAAATGTTGTA
The DNA here is from genome assembly GCA_013398815.1 of Ibidorhyncha struthersii. Lineage (NCBI taxonomy): Eukaryota > Metazoa > Chordata > Aves > Charadriiformes > Charadriidae > Ibidorhyncha > Ibidorhyncha struthersii. The sequence continues at coordinate 303,895 of VZSZ01004251.1, forward strand.
TCGGGGCTGGAATATATCTTTGTGGGAAGATTTGGATGATTTAGTGGTAAGTCATCAGACTTCTTAACATTCTGATTTATTCGCTACATAAAATAAGAGTTTCCTATTTTAACCATGAAAAGGCTTTTACTGGCTATTTTTTTCTCTAGTACACCACAAACTCCCAATGCAAATGCTGTTCAGCCTTTCATCCAGGACACATCCAAGCAATTGCTCCTGCCCTCCCCTGCTCATAGAATAGGTGGTACCTGGGATGACCCTTTGTTTCATCAGGTGGATTTAGTAGTAGACTGGAAGATGACTGTTCCACATGATGGCAACTTCCACAGGGTTGAAATTAGTCTGTATTTCAGGTCAGTCATTAGAACTAGGTAGTCTGTGCTGTGGGTGACTCAAATACAAGGCTGCTAGCAAAACACAAGCCTGTAGCCAGTCAGTTAGTTCAACCAACAAAAGCTCTGTGCCAAACATCCTTTCACTCCCCGTCTTTTCATAACCTCACTCCTCCCCTCTCTTCACAGGGGCAGCGTTGGGCCAGCAGCCATCGCTTTCCCACCACAGCTGCAGACTGTCAGGACTAACACCTATCATGGGCAGAAATCCACTGTTCTCTTTCTCTTGAGCCCTTTTCCCTGGCACTGACAAACCTCGGGAGCCAGCATACATTGGTGGCTCCCAGACGTATCTTTAAAGCAGACAAACCAAAAGGCTCAGACACACTGCTCAGAGAACAACCGACGTAAATCGATATGACCTGATTTATAGCAGCTGGAGATTTGGCTCAGGAAGGCAAGCAGCCTGACGGCATCGTAGAGGTGAAACTGCAGACACAGTGAGGCCCTCCACGTTTATTATGTACAATTTGGGGATACAAACACTGCTTTCTAAGAGGGAAGCATCCTGGTCAGCCAGGTGCAAGTGCTGTCTGGAATTCATCAGTATCTGAGTGCTTACAGCCCCCTACTTCAGTGCTGCAAATCAAAGGGACGCATGCTAATGTTGAAGAACGTTGCATGTGTCAATTCATTAGTCAATGGAGTGGGAAAGATCAGCATATCAGTCATGAAGATATATGAAGTCTGCCTCTTAATGATGTTAGCTCGTAGGCAGATTGTGATGGAACCTTTGTGGCCTGATGACTGTGTTTAATATGTGTAATCCATACCCCAATAAATCTGTGGCTGGCAAGAGAGCACAGCCACTTTGTTCAGTTTATGGAAGGAAGCACACCAAGCATTGTGGGCAGCATTAACTTTTAACACCGTTAGGCCAGAATATAGAGAAGCTCTTTATTGGATCCAAATTAAAAAATAATAATTACCCAATGAAAACAGTCAGTGTGGGCTATGATGCTTTTCAGGGCAGGATAGACACCCATCGGATCCCATTATTGTTGCAGTCACGTCGGTGTCGGTAGGAATTGGATGTTCCACAGACTGTGTGCAGCATTAATCAGTCTAGAATTTGTTCCTCCTCAAGGTGCAGCAGCTCCAAGTGCAGGCAGGGACTGACTTGCATGAAAAATGTCATACTGACACATTGCTGAACAGAAGAATGAACCAACAAGCAAACAAAGAAAAAGTAATACATAATAAGGATTTAAAATGTTGTTCATTCTTGGGTTGTATACTAGAAAAAAAAATCCTCATCAAAAGGAAGAAAGAGTGCATCAAATCTACTTATTTATAAATAACTCTTCTTCAGAATTTGAAATACCCTGACAAGGGCCAGATCCTCAACTGAACTGAGTGGACTCTTCCACAGTAAATGAAGCAGCATAAATGTATATCTGCTAAAGACCTGGATCTACTTAGTTCTCCAATTACTTTCTGCTATGGTTTGCCATTGCAATAATGTGGGAAGTTCTGATTTACCTCTGCTTCATTCTGCTCCCACATAAAAAAGTGGGAAGCTCGTTCCAGTTTTCAGAAGGCATTAGTTTTCAGGCCGGGCTCTCTGATAAAGCAGCAGTCGCAGGTGGCAGCAGTGTTCCCACCCACGCAAGCTCTCTTCAGTGACTGGAGAGCCAAACTAATTACACCAGAGCTAGAACAACAGTAGCACATATAGGAGTAAGACTGGATGCAGAAATGAATTGCAAGTGTTCTTTTAATCACTATATCATAAACTGTGAACCCTGGTTCTGCTTTGCAAACAGCAGTGAGATAGCCAGAACAGCTGGACTTCAGAATGAATCTATTAGAATCTATAGAGGAGACCATGCGCTTTAGAGAAGACTTTGTGAATTGATTGTAGTCTTGGCATTTGGTTCATATTTATAAAAAAAAATCACATCCTTATAGATGTGAGCTTTTTTTTTTTTTTTTTTAACAGAGATTAAAGCAATCAGGCCACCAGAAAGACTAATTCAGTGCACTACTGAGCACTGACTTAATCCTGCCCCAGGACACACATTGATTTTTTTGATTGAACTGCAGAAAATGTTGAAATATTTCTGTGAGTATGAGGTAAGCAGTCACTGAACTTTGTAGCATATGAAAACCCCAGATAAAGGTATGGGGACTTAGCTGACAGCACTGAAACAAGCTTATCAGCTTCTGAAGGTGTTAGCAGTGATTTTAAATACTGCCCTTTGAGTGACATGGAACATAGATCCGTACTTCAAAATTTGGATAAGAAATTCAGTAAGCAAACATGCTTACAGAACAGGGCTTTTTAAATTAATCTTCTGTGTCCTGTATGACTTTCAAATACAGTAATTTTTTCATATACATGTTTATATATATATCCATGATAAAGAAAAATAAAACCCAAAACTTCTCAAATGTTTAGCAGTATGTATAGAAACCTAAATCCCATCTGGAAAAAATACCTGCGATTTATTAATATTTTTGCCTGGTAGTTGCAGTTTATGATGCTTATCCTACATTTCCTGTTCTAAACTGCAGGACAGATAATGTACATTCAGCATTTGACACATTTCACCTTACAAGTATCTACCTTTATCCAGGTGACATTATTCTTTTAAGCCACACGTGTATCAGTGTGAGGAATTAAGCTTACAGCTAGTTTTATGTCTGCTTTATGCCAGAGAAGTTGTGTTGATCATCCATTCAGAGGGAAGCGCTGTCAGAGGAAAGGATGGCCACCACTGATTTTATGTGTGTCCGTCAGGGTGGGTTGGTTGGAATACAACTGACCAGTAGCTGGAGGACTTCATTCAGCTGACATTTGTTTGGAGCTGAAGAGGGAGGTTTCATCCTGTCAAAAGACTGAGTTATATACAAAGGAGAGTCTTAGCTACCATTTTGAGAAGAGAGAGAAAGGCAAAAAGCTTAGACAAAGTAAAACCTTCTTTCTCTGCAACAGAGAAGGCATTTGGTTGCTGTGAAGAAACAAAGACACTCATTTGCTTAGATATATTTTTCGTTTTCTAGATCTTTATGTTACCAGTATTGTTTGAGGCAGAAACATTTTTAGATACTTCTCTGCAAAATCCCTCCTGTTTTATATGATAAGTACGCAGCTTTTTTGACTCAGAGTGAAAGACGATCTAGCCCAGCATTCTGTTTTGACAGACAGTTTTATGCTTGTTTTTAGCATGTGCTGGGGGACAGTTTTTTGCCCCCTGACTTTATCTAGTGGTAGGCATGGCAGTGCTATGTTTGGCATCCAGACCACACCAAGGCAACAAGTTCCATAGTTTGACTCAGGTTGCTTCTTCTGAACCTGACATGGGGTTGTTTTATTTGTTGCCTCTGTTACGTGTCCACACCCACCTTTTCCTGGGTACCCCACAGAGACAATATTTTTGTCAGGGGTGGTAAATGAGCTCACAGAAAGTCTGAGAGATGCAGAAGGTTTGAGCCCAGGGAAGTTGAATCAAAGGATCTCACAGGGTAGGATATTCCCATAAAATAAGGCTTGAGGTTGGGCTTGAAGTTGAAGACCAAGGAGCCTGCACAGAATAAAGAAGAGCCAAAACCACATGAATTCAGTGTCTGCACCAAACATTCAAGTGTAGTGAATGCTGGGGAGGTAGGAGTTTGACCAGGGCTGTGACAAATGGTGACAGCACTTTGGAAGCCTTCCACAGGAAATGCAAGTACGGTATTAATATATACTTATTTAAGATGTACTCCCAGATCAGGTTTTGGGCAAACCTCTTCTTGCTGCAGGTGCACGGCTAGTGATCAGAAAGTTAATGCAGCAAAGCACCTCTTATTATCTTTGGCTCTCTTATTCTAACTGGCTGTCATTCAGAGAATAGGAAGCTCAACACTGCGTGGAGAATTGTCCTCTCCACCTGTCAGTGATTAATTTCACACATTCAGCCACCAGGGACTCTGTAGGAGATTCTGGTTATTTTTCTTTCCTGTCTCAAAGCAGAATTTACTGTCTGTACTTTGTATTCAGTTCTAAATGAATTTTCATAGTTTGGGGAAAAGAGCCTCATTATTTTTCAACTGCTTTGGAATTTCAAGTATTTGCATTTGTTGCACTTGAACCAAACAATTTGCGGACTTAATTTTTCAAATGTATTATTAATCATATTAACACAAATAATCCTCAAGCAAGGTAAGGAGTCTTTTTTTTTTTCCTAATTGAAACATAATTAATAGATTTCTTCTCTTGTCGGTGCTCCAAATGTGGATTCCTTGTTATTTTGACTGGTCAAACAAAGCCAGGTCTAAGGCTCAAATTGATGATGTTCTTCCTTTTGCTGACAGTACAAGGTGCCTGGAACGCTTTATCTGACAAATCTCAGACATCCCAGACACTGAGGGGAACAACTGTTGACCTTGGTACAACTCCAGTCCTCAGGAAACCCCAGTTCTGAGAAACCACGAGGGCTCCAAACACTCTGTGCTGCAGGTAAACAAATCTTTCTGCTACTGCCAGCCCCTCCTGAAGTTGCCTTTGTTGAGCAGAGGCTTAGCTTAATTTGTTTTCTGAGAGATTGTGTCTCTAACATGATTTGTAAAAGAGCAAGGTAATAGGGAATAAGGGAATGTGGTAACGAGACAAAGGTGGCTGACACCCACATGCAAAGGACAATATTACTGGTGAGAAAGTAGCTGAAGAGGGAGAGTAAGAGGTAACTAATTTGCTAATTGAGAGCTGAGCGGGAGGAGAGGTGAACAGGAATTTGGATGGGGAAACTGGTGGGAAAACTATCATCTAAACAGTGTTTAAGGAAGAAGAAATGGAGGTGATAAGGCATGAGGAGTATATTGGAATATTGGATATTGGAATATTCCAGTATATTGGAAGTGGATTTATTGGTAGAGTAGCAGGGACTTGAATGAAGGGGGGGGCAGAAAGGGGCAGAGAAGGGTATGAGAAGGAGGAAAAGTCTGTCTTTGAAGGAATAAGGAAGAGAAGCAAGGAAACAAACATTCAGGAACGGGTGGTAGAAGATGTGGAAATTCAGAGATGTTGGCAGATGCAGATCCTGCGTTTGATCAAAAGGGGAATGACGCTCAAAGTTTTGGCAACATAAAAGCCAAATGCCCATGAACATTTAAGGATTAGTGCCCTAACAGAAAAAGCTCAATACAATGTCTGCCACAGATATTGCTCAAGAGATTAGGGTAATTGATATCTTAAACATCTATTTATAATATGTGGAAAAAGCAGCATGTTATCATGGAGGACTGCCATTTGAGTTTCTTGTTCTCCTAGTCTCAGGCTGCCCGTAATAAAATGTCCTTGGAATCTTCAAATGTTATAGATGACAGTTTCTTAAATCAAAAAGTGCTGTGGCCAGCTCAGGGAACCTCTGTATTACTCTCTGTCTTGAAATATAAAAAGGAATTGATCGGTAGACCAAGTTTGGTGGTAACTTCAGAGCAAAGTGATCTCTAACTTGTTAACATTTGTTACAGGCAAACAGAATAAAGCTAATGCTGGTAATAAACAAATTTTAACTTTCAGCTTTAAAAAAAACTCACAAAATATTCAGAAAAAAAACATGATCATTAACTGGGAACATTCACATACATTCTAACACTTATAGAAAAAACACAATAAGGAAGGAGAGTGTGACGCTTAAAGGAAAGAAAATAAAATAAAACAATACACTGTCTGATTTCTCTTTTCTATCTGTATAGTATTGTGGACACAGTAGAAATTGGATAATATAGAAAATTGGTAGGGAAAGTCAAATGACAAAATTGTAGCAACAGAATGAAGAAGAAATTCCTGTACACAGTTCTTCATGATCTTTGTGACAATGGCATGATCTCATTACTAGAAGAATTTGGTAAAATTTGAACACTGTAAAAAAGACTAAAAATAATTACATTTGTCTGCATTTGGGGAAACATCCAGGTGATTCAGTCACACATCAGCAGGAAATACTTTCCATTCTAACAGTAACTAAGATTCAACAGAACCCAGAAATATCTAATCGGCAGGGCCAAGTATCTTGTTTCTGAGAGTGTAAAAAGAGATGGCCAAGAAATTCTCTGAGCCTCTGGAGCTGAATTGTCAATATTTTTCCATGTGGAAGGCTCTGAAAATTTTGGTGTATGTTTTAGGAAATACTATATAAAACAATTATCCCTTTAATTTTGTACTCTGCAAATTCTCTTCAAACAGTTAACTGTATGACACAGTATTGTTCAGGCTTTCATCTGTTTCTTACTTCCAGTAAGAATCTCTGAAAAGAAATCAAGAGAAAAAACTATCAGGAACCAACTGAAGATATCTGTGAATGTGATAGGACTGTCTATGGTAATTAAATACCTGAGTAAGAAACTTGATTTTGCCCATGAGACTGGTAAATAAATAATTGTCTGGCTGGAGAGCAGTTTTGATGACCTGATTGTTTGTTGAGGCCACCCAGGAAAGCAGACCTCCTGAAGGGAGTTTTTCAATGGTTCCAGTGGCCATTTCCATTGACCACAGAGTTTGGAAATTCTGTATGAGCCAGAAAACAAATCACACACAGGTCAAGGGAGAGCCTAGAATTGTGAAAACTCATTCACAAATGTTTTCAAAAGTATTTAGGTGAAAAGGAAATCAAGTGAGGGAATGATGGCAAGGTCTTTGTGGATTTCTGCAATCCAAAGGAAAAATTATTTGTATAAGTATTAAAAACCCCAGTCAGAAACATAAGTTTTATTGCTTTTGTCCACAGGAACAGGGCTCTCAGCATGTTTATCTTTCTAATGCTGGAAGGTCTGGGGTTCCTGGTACTTAAATTGCAGTACAGATGACATGGATAGAGTGAGTGGGGAAAGTTTAGTTATTTGGCACTACGGAACGCATGCTAGAAAACTGTGTCTGTGTCCAGTCAGTTGTGGTTTCCACAGTTAAAGAAGGATTTTGAAAAAAAGGGGAGAAGGTTCCGAGTATTATTAAAGCCCTGGAAAGCATGACTCATACTTCAGGATTCTCAGTTGATTTATTTTACAGGAAAGACCAATGAAGGAATGGTTCTACCTGGAGGACAGAAAGCTCTTTCCTCTCCAGCAAAAAGCATAGCAAGGTCCAGTGGATGAAAGCTGGAGATAAAAACGCTCTCTAAGTTACAGTGAATTAATTTACCAATGTTTATTTGTGGGTTCTATATCAATAGAAAGATTAAAAACTAAATCTGCATCTTCTTCTAAGGGCTCTGATTTGAAATACAAGCATATTTCATGGTCCTTTGATGTTCCAGAGCTCACATTATGTACACGTGGTGGTCCCTTTTGTCTTGCAATTGGTGCAAAGCAGGTTCTTAGAAATGGGAGTGCTGTGACTGAAGAAGCAGCAGAGGAAGACAACACCCCTCCTTACCAGTGAAGGGATTTTATTTAGCAAAAGAGGTTGGTCAGAAGAATGGAAAAGGATGGCGTTTGCAGGTTAAGGAAGAAGAAACATAGAATCATTATGCTTGGATGAGACCTTTAAGACCATCAAGTCCAACAGTTAACCTAGCACTAGAAGGCAGAAAATGGAAGGAGGTAAGCAGAAAGAGAAGTAACGCTAGCTTTTTGGGCTCATACGGTTGATAGAAGTATGAAGTGCTTGACTGGATCTAGAAAGGAAATCTTGATGAATCCAGTGTTTGTTATTGAACCCTAAAAAGCAAATAGGAGAGGTGACATTCTGACAGCTCTAGACAGGATGCTGAGCAGAAGGCTGCAGGCTGAAAGCTAAAGGAAAGAGGTTTGACAGTTTCCACATTAGCAGGCCATGAGTGGTACTTAAAAAGGTGCAAATAGAGCTGACTGACCACCTGAAAGTAACAGGAGGAGGAGTCAGTGTCCTGTGAGTTCAAGCAAAGCCAGCAGAGCTGAACACTTGTGTGGAGACTGGAAACAAGACTAGAGGGGGTCTCCAGAGAAGAGGGACTTTGGACACAAGGGTTGACGTGATGTTCTCTGCACCAGATTAGAGGTTCTAAGAAAGATGTTGGAGACAATGGCAAGAAGAAATTTGGATATACAGTTTGAAAAGGTTGCTATTTTTAGGGCAAGTAATGCAAAACCTTGTCTGAGGCTGATGGGAAACTGCTAGACTGCAGAGAGGAGTCGAGAACAAATGAAAAGTGAAGGAAATATGACAAGGAGCAGGGGAAATCAGCTCTCTGAGGGAAAGAGGGTTGTGGATGTATTTCTCCTAGGTGGAGATTAATGAGGACTTTGGGTTAGAGTTTGAACCTATTATTACAATGAGTGACTAAAAACCAGCAGAGGTAAGAGTCTGAGAGGGAGGGAGGAAGATTTGTGTCTCAGGCAGGTAAGCTGATAGCACATTTTTACAAATGACACCTGCTTTGAGCAAGAATGTTCACTTCAGCCCAATACATTTTTTTTAATACATAATTTATTCCTATATAAAGGACACACTGATCTGATTTAATTAGGCTAATTAGAGGTCTATGTCAAATACAGGAGTGAAGCATGTGGAGGTGGGTAGAAGGCGTAGGCATGGAAAGATAGAGAAAAAAGTCCTTGTAGGGAGCATCAGTTCTCACTCAGAATAAAGTGACAGGAATCTGGGCAGTATAAAACCTGAAAATTTGGATGCTACAGAAATCTTGCATGGCTGGGTGCTAAGGTGCTTGGTATTGAAGCCTGAGGTAGACCGAACCATGGAAAAATAATGTTTTTGCTTGAATATGAGACTGCAGATGTACATGGGAGCAGATGGATTTTCAGACAGGTGAATTTATTTGTATTATTCCAGTCTTTGGAATATTTTTTTCCAATGTCTTTTGGAGCTGAGGACAGTAAAGTAAGGGAAGAAGAAGGGTGCTGTTACAGAATCAGGAAGGGGGACACAAAAAGAAAAGGAATTCAGGGGCACTGGTCATGGGAGAGAGAGGACGGAGTTGAAAACTGAGGTGAAATTAAATGAAGGAAGTGTAAGAATGCAGACAGAGAGACTGAAAGCCATGAGGAGATGATAAAGCAGAAATTACTGGATTATCAGTGGAGTCTGAAGGATCAGCCCAGTGCTAGGGGAACAAGAAGACTGAAGGAGAGCTGGCAGGAAGGCAACAAAGCAGGGTTTCTTATTCTCAGTGGCTCCAAGCAGGGAATCTGTCCTTCGTTTCAGAAGGAAGAGGGAGACGGTAGAACAAGATGAGTGTCTCAAGTACATGACAGGAGTGATTTAAGTCACTATGTTTCCATCACCACTGAAAATAACAATTGAACTAAGTCCAAGATACTGACCTCTGCAAAGGTATTTATTGCATCCTGATGAAGACTGATAATGTAGCCATAAATATAGCAAGTAGCTGGAAATTCACAGTTGAGAAATACCAAAAGCCCTTGAGGCTTTTCCTCCCCTCGCAGCGGGTAACGTATTTCAGTGAAATGTGAGAACAAAAAGATGATAGCCCAGAAAGATTTATCTTCTTGCTAGGTCTTTGTGTTGCATACTGAGCTTGGATTCACTTCAGCCAACGTTTTTGTGATCTAGCGTTGCTTTACGAGGGAGCTTCAAATAGAAAGGATCTTTACCAAGGAGATTCAAATAGATAATTATGCAATTGATACATTTGACTTGAAAAGGCAATGAAATAGTTAACTCACTTATAGCAAATATTAATTTGTGGCTGTCCTGGAGAATGAAGGGACAGGAAAATCTTTATCTTTTGCATTACATAATTTCCAAACTAAAACAGTGGAGGCTGACAGCCAATGTGAACAGGTTACTGTTGTGAGAAAAGCAGCATTTTGTCACATTCAATAAAAAGGGAAGCTCAGTTACCATGAAGTCCTGAGAGGGACTGAAAAAGGGAAGTGGATTTGGAGCACAAGACATTTCATGCAAGGAAAATACTGTTTGTGCCCAAGACATTGGAGCTGGAATACAAGATGACTGTGAAATGCTGCCAGTCTCTCCCTTTTGTTTCTTGGAAGACTTGAATAAATAGCCACAGAAATGTGCCCCAGATCCTATTGCACCTCAACCCTTTTTTTACTTGCTCCCCAAAAGCATTTAAGCACTTGGACTTTCCTCAAGAAAATGGTCATCTGAAACAGATTCTTAGCATTACAAAAAGAAAAGGTAAATCTTAGAAAAAGGGTATTTTGAATTATATTCTTCTGCTGAAAGGTGTTAATGGCCATAGTCAAGTGGGACTTTGATCTGCAGATAATCAACAGATTTGAAGCAGACGGAGGTGCTAACCACACAGGCCGGCACACCACACAGATGCGTCTGCTAATAACCCAGGCTGTAAGGAACATGAAATAAGTTTTGTAGTTTGATAACTGGAAATAATAGAAGGCTGTGTCGAATAGTTTGCATGGCAAAGAAGCTAAATCATGTAAGCTGTTTTGTGAAGGCTAAAAGAAGGCGGCTGTGCAGAAGGTGATGGGAAAGACAAAAGAAGCTGCCAACACCTTCCAAAGAACCAACATAGCCCTAAGGTGTGGAAAGAAATACGGAATAGAAGAATGACTGGACATGCTTGCAAGTTAAACTCCCACACTCTTCCTCTGAACAACAGAACTTGGACTGAGAAGGAGTAGAAGGTGCTGCAGGAGTGGGGGCACACGGGGCCGGGAGGGTGGGAGCACAGCTGGGAGGAGAAGGTGGCACCCCCCTCCTTTTGCATCCCCAGCAGTGCCGCAGCACTCTGGAGGTGCCGTCGAGTGATTGTCACAAACACATTACTGGTTGCTCTGAGGATTTCTCAGCCCATCCTGAATTGCTCGTATTGCTATTGAATGCAGAGTTGAAGCTGTCCTATGCCAAAATAACAAGTGTTTATTTACCCGTTAGGTATGTAGATTAGTTACTTTGTGAATCACACATTTTGGGTAGGTTTTTCTCCTGAAGAAATCAATGAAAAAAATCTGATTAAGGAATTTTATTAAAAGAGTGACGTCACCCTTGGCCTGCAGAGAGACAGAGAGAGAGGTAAAATGCTGGTTTTGTTAAAATTAACTGTAGATTTCCTAGTGATTTCAGTGGAATCAGGATTTCATGGGTAATGTTGAAGTGCATCAAACAAAATAATGGCTAATTGCTTTTTTTAATTTGTCTTGTTAATCTTCTGAGGAAGTAGATAAAGTTTACATGCAACATAAACTTTGTGCAATAAGCACCACTGGTAAATCAACACTTCAGTTGAGACTTAAAAGTGGAAATATTTGGGACAAAAATAAGTATGTGCTTACTGGAGTTAATATAAATACACTGCTAATAATACTCTTCTGAATTTGCTACTACTGAAACTGAACATTTGAAAGTTGTTGAAATAAATTTAAGGCAATGTGGGAAGGTGGAATTAGGAAAGATATTCACACTTTGAAACTTCTTTGCCATTGGGGTTTTAATGGAAATTTTCTTTCTGTCAATTTAGGCTAATATCTCTTTCTTGCGTTAGACAGAAGAACATCAGTGTTACTGAGTGTGTGTGGCACAGTGCCGTGAGGACCAGATAAGCTCTTCAAGACAAGTAAACAAATGGTTTTCTGAAGTAGGCACACATGAGTATTATCATCCTTGGAAGTTGCATTAGATTTTCAAATGTATGACTTTGTTAGCTATATCAGCACTTGGCAGTCTGAAAAAGTTGTTAGTGAGGACTTCTACATTAGGAAGGGGGAACAAAGAGATTGGCAAATTTTTGAATATCAGTGTATTCCCTTTGATCAGAAAGACGAGTTAATTCTGGGGAAAAAACAAAGCTTAGTTTTCTTTCTATATGGAACACATTTGAATATATAAAATTGATTTAATTTGTTAAAAAAAATCTATACTAATCCACTACATACATTTGTAACATATTTTAAATATGCAGTTTTACTTGGTTGATTTATGCATAAATCAGCTCTGCTTTTTATATGGAATCTTTATTCACAATGAAAGGATAAAGGAGGAGTGAACAATTCAGAAATAAAGGCTTTATTACAGATTTCATCCTTCAATGGCTTTATCTTGAATGGCATCATTTGTTTTCTACTCGTTTTCATTTCATGCCTAGCCAGAATAAGACAGTTTGGGCTCTGCCTTTATGCTTTTATTGACAGCCCCAAGCCTGCAACATAGAGAGACTGCTGGTACCTGGGTCTATAGAGCACAGTATGAACCCAATTCCTTAATCAGCATTTGAAGTGTGGGGAAGGAGGCAGAGGTGGAGGAAACAGGGGACCTGGGTGTGTTTTTATTTTTGGAAGGAAGTAATTCCTCAGTTTTTAATAGTTGCCATTCAGCCGAATGTAGCTAATGAGATTCTTCTATATGTGCCCCTCACATAAGTGAGTGGACGATGTTTTAAAAGATGAGATATAAAATTATTTCTTTCTTGTCCTGGATCAGATGCACAAAATTATCCTGAATGATCAGGAAACCCCCACTGGATGACTTGTGTGAGGACGGAGAGGAGCCTCGGGGCTTCCTGTCTGAGTAGATGTAACATGCGGAGATGGATGCAAGATGTATCTTGAATCAAAGCCAGGTGTGATCAGCTCTGTATAGGCATAAAGAGCACCTTAGTGCTAACCTTAGCTTTTATAATTGCTTTTCAGATTTTCTGAGGCCATTAAATGAGCTCATCCTTAGCACAGTATATGATATCTAACTCACATATGGTTGGTCAGACGTCTGAGCTCAGACATTTGCGTACCCTTTTGTATACTTTGAAAAACTGGGGGCAACTCTCCGTCTGCCCAGTCACAAAAAGGAATAAACAGACGGGGAAAGTCTTTTGCCAGTTCTTAGATAGATTGTCATCCATGCCAGGCCACTTTCAGCTCTCCTTGACTTTTAGACTGAGGGACAGCTGCTGTGCTCCCCATTGCCAGTCTGCACTTCATCCTGCACATCTTCCAGTGTCTGGCAGCAGGTCCTGAGAGGAGGATGCCTCAGTTCTTTCCAAAGGCTATCATAAAAGCTGAAAGGTACCTTCTAGTGCACCATCGGGCGCTATTTGTGTTTACCTCAACCATGCCAGGACTCCTCGCTGCTATTACCAGCCACAGACTTGCTGAAGAGAAGGAAAAAGCTGTTGCAGAAGTTGAACTTGCATCATGACACAGAAGCGTGTTGTATAAACCTTGGTACAAAGAACTCATTAAAATATACCCAAAGGATGGAAAAATAACCAAGATCATTTATTCAGACCTTATCCCCCGATCAAGGTCATTTATTTTGTAAATCTCTGGCAATATTTGGATTTGATTACACTAGAGCTAAAAATGACATGCTTGTGCATGGCTCTGCGAAAGCAAAACTCTGCTTTGTGCTCTCCACAGCACAGATAAGCTGGTATGACCCGATCACTGTGCTGGAGAGCCCTTGTCATTCAGAGAAGGGACAGGACCACGTGGATTAGTCTTTTCCCTAACAGTGTGATAACAGGGTAATTAATTCCTTTTCCCTGGATAAGTAATACTTTTTTATCTGTAATTATGGGGGTGTCTGAGACCCACGAGAATAGATAGCAGCAGCAAAAATTGTGTTTGCGAAAATACATGCTCTTGCTGCTTCCCAGGCAAATACTTATTTCGGGCAGCCACCCTGGGCTGTGGGTGCTTTGCAAACACCTTCGTACCTGAACCGAGTAGGATTTGCGGGGTCTCTGCCAACGAGGTGCAGGCACTGAAGGAAGCCTTCTGCATTTGGGTACCGGGCTGAACAAGCATCGTGCAGCCACTTTCAACAGTGTTAAGAGTATGCTAGTGACACCTAGTGTTTAATATAAAAATGCTATGAAACTCGGTGGAGTGGCTTTGTAAAGCCGCTTGCAGCAGCTAGGGAGGTGGGTGCTGCTGGGGTGCCCGCTGCAAGGCAGCAAGGCAGCAAGGCCATGGCACCCTTGGCAAGGCACAAGGGGACCCGGGGCTGTGGTCCCGCGGCCAAGTGGTCTCTCAGCCATCTTCTCAGGTAGTGTGATTGAGAGTTAAACACCCTGGATAGCAAGCAAGCAACCTCGCAGGGGTGCTCGCAAGGTGATGGTAACGGCGTGGTCTGCCCTTTACATCCTCCGCATCTTTCTATGCAATGTACACCTTTCTATCTAACAAACTGGCAGAACACTTTGAATTTGTACTGTCTCACATACGCTGGAATGAGGTCTGGTCACCGATATTCTTTTCATGTACGTATACCTACAAAATTTGCAGCGGGAGCAATATGGGTGGTAGGGTACTATAGTCTAATGTTAACAAGGAAGAAAAGACAGTATCTCAAAGCAGGATTGCAACAAATTCTGAAATAAAATTCCAGCACAGTAGGGAGCTCAAAGCTGGTGACACGCCACCCAGATTCAAGGAGAAGGAGAAGTATATTCCAAGGACATTTGATTTCACATAGCAACAATGGTTATAAGTTGATGAATTCAATGTCCCTACAAGTAACACTGGCAGCCAAGCAGCTCTTGTAGCTTTTTTTAATGTTTGGTTTGTTAAAATTCCTGTTTCTAAAAATACGGATAAAATGGGTTGTGAGATCATAAACCGTATAAAAACAGATGTATGCTTAATGTTGTACAACACAGTTAAATAAGTTAGCATATGAATAACTAATCATCATTGCAAGTATCTCAAGGCATGATTAATACAAAAACACTATAATGTTGCTATTAGAAATAAAATATCAGCTTGAACTATATACAGATGTATGGCATTTTTATCCCTCTTGATATTTACCATCTCCGAGAAAAAAAAAAAGTAATAAAATTAGATCAAGTGAAAAAGTTACTGTAAAAGTTAAGAAATGGACAAGCTCACAGGCTCATTCATTAGGAAGAATACAGACCAAAGTTTAAGATCGTTGTGGCTCCTGCAGACTTGCACATATCCATACATGATTAGATTACTTCAAGGATTCAAAGATGCAAAGCATTTCTGAATCAGAGGCAAGCTGTAGGTGTCTGGTGGTTTACATCAGATAAGCTTAATATGTTTAGTGTTTCAAAAGTCATATAAAGTCGCTAGAGACTTCCTGAATTACCTTTTGGAATAAACTCAGCATCTGTGTTGCTTGATAAAAGAGTGACACAGATGTGTGAAGTTTCTGAAGGTGGAAAGCATCAGTGGAGGTCATTTGGAGATCACGGGACACTACAGGGAGGGACTAAGGCGAACCTGAGATGTATGCTGGGACTGGAGGAGAACTTTGTCGCAGGGGCATAATTTGCACTATTCTATTCCTGAAATAAAGTGACGCTGCTGTTTCAGTGTAATATTTCAGTTTAGACTGCTGCTGAAGAAACATTCATCATGAGTTAAGGCAAGTTTAATGCAAGAGGGTAAGTGAAATTGGAAGAGGGTATAAGTAAAACATATTCCAGCAATACTATTCAGTCAGATGGAGAGGAAAACACCTACTGCAGGAATTCACTTATAGTATGGAGACACAATTAAGCCAACGTCATCTGTTCTGAATGGGTGAGGGCACTTGGTGTGGGTGTTAGGCATTGAACTTTGGCAGTAGCATAAGCAAACCCAAAAATACATAAATACAAAAATCCATAAATACAGGCCATAAAACCAAGTGATAATTTTAAAAAATCGTATTTTTTTAAAGCCTCTGTATTCTGTGGATAAGGTTAGATACTCCCAAGTGAGTGAAGGAACGGGAATAAGTAGAAAGTCTCACACAGACTGTACCATGCTTGATAGAAGTGGTGGATTCTTATTCAGTAGTCTTCTTTGGGCTCAAACATAGCAAGAGGAAAAAATATGCTGACAGCTCTATAGTCACTATATTTCTGTAAGGTTCATTCATTTTGATTACTGCTGTTACTCTGATGATTTTCTTGATATCTGAAACAAAACTGCAGTTCTCTACAGTTCAGCTCACTTTAAGACACCATCAAATTGGTATAACTCTCACAAGCTTTTGTTAAAGTGATGGTGACAGCTATTGAGTTCTAACTAGCTCTGTTTTTATGCTTGCTATAAATAATTACTTTCATCAGCCATTTTCTCAACCATATATCACTGGAGAAAGATGCAGCACATTCCAGGTCTCCACAGGTATTAGCACTGATTTATTGCTTCTCCTTCTTCATCTGAATATAAGAACAGTACAAGAAGACTTATCCGTCGAGGCTGTGATTTCCTCTTATTTTCTGTGTTGTTTTAGAGTTTGACTCTAGTGACTTTGGGGATGGCTTTTGCGTTGTCTTCATGTGAGCGACATTTTAGTAAGGGTCTGTTGGGCAGATTCCCTTGTGCAGCATAGCTTTTTGCACTGCTAAGGCAGCAAGAAGAAGCTCTATTAGGGCCACAAAGTGCTAGCAGAGAATCCCCTAGGACAGAAAACTGCACAGCTTGACTCTATCACTGCATTCTGCCTGCCTCCACGTGAACACAGGAGAAAATTTACTTCAATGGCAAGAGAGGACACAGTGGAGATGTGGCAGAGAAGTCTGCTTCTCTGAAGGAACTCCACTGAGGGTGATGGAATAGAACAGTTTTCCAGTAAAGGCAATAATACATTTTTTAACAGTTAGATAGCTGAGAGAGCTTAAACTACATCAGATTTCATCTTGGAGGCCTTCTTGTCCTTGCACTTATGTTGTGGAGCCACATCCTAAGTTGAGGATGTGGTTCCAGATAACATATTCTCCCCATTTGCTATGCAGTGAGACTGGTGCTCATCTAATCAGGTTCTGGAAGAAAATGAACTGGTGTTGCTCCTTCACATCACAGGGAGACCAAATGTGTACCTATGCCAGCGCAAGGGAGTAAGCAGGGATGCAGCTGGAGAGGGGATGGGAAGAGAGAGAAAGGCAGGGCCATAGCACTTCCAATGCTGCTATGAAACTGCACCCTTGGAGAAGTTACTGACAAGTCTCATGACTATTTGTAGCATACTGTAGAGCCAGTAGGGCATAATGGCACTACTGTGCTTTTTTGCCACATAAAATAAAGTTGGCATCCAGACCTAGGTGGAGTCTACTGCTCCTGTGTGAGGACTGGAAGACAATCAAAGGAAAGTATAATGAAGTAATTCTATTAAATGCAGTTGTAAAGTCACTCATGATCTGTTGTATACAGGTTGTCTGAAGGCACAGACTCCACAGTTCTTGGATTTATGGAATAGCTTCTGTCTATATTTTTTTCCAAAAAGAAATGCAAATAGGATTCTTAAGATTGAAAAAATATTTGGAGGATTTTTTTTAAATTTTTTTTTGTGAAACAGGTAAGAAATTGATTTCTAACATATGCTTATCTTGACAGCATCATTTTAATTTGCTCTTAATTGGTTGGCTGAATGGCTGTTTCCATGACAGCACAGCAAATATACAGTAGGGTTACTTATAAACAGTGATGAATAACAGATCATTAGACTTGAGGGAGAATTCTTCACTAGTCTGTTGCTACTTTTTACATTTGTCAGGTGGCAACAACACATTTCACCACCATCCATGACACCAAGATAAAAACTGTCTGACTTCCAAAGGCCCTGTGTGCTAAAAGACAACAGTTACTACCTTTGAAGGCAGGTCAAATACTGGCTTTAAACTATGTTAAAGTACCTCTTCTAACAGTTAACCCGCTAACTGCAACGGTGTACAATACTGAACATCTTACCTTGTCAAACTAGTCATAAGCCCCTACCAAGCAACAGTGCTTTCAGGATGGAATTGGCTTCTCCTGACCTACTGTCTCAGATTTTTCCAGCCATGCTCTCCGACAGAAGGAAACTCTTACAGAAAGCAAATTTGCCCCCTGGTTTCCTGCTCTGGGATTCACTGTGCAATCTGTGTGGAAAGGTGTTGGGATAACTCGTTCTACTGAAAGCCATCAGAGGACACTCTCAGGAGGAGATGAAAGTGGAGGTGATATCTGTCACATGCGAGGTAACGCTGTTGCCACAAATGGTGTTTAACCAAGATCCATTTTAGTTGAGACTTAAAACATATACGGATGTCAGAAGCAAACCTGTAATTGCCTTTGCTCAGAGTAATAGCAGCCGAAACATTGCTATTTCGAAGGAGGCTTGATAGTCCCAGATATGTCCTAGGCCAAAATTTAAAAACTTCTGTTTTGCAAGGATTTAGATAAGCACTGCAGAAAAAGATCAAATCTCTTTCCTCTTGAAATCAATGACAGTTTTGTATAGAACTTAAGGAGAATCAGAGTTTTTTCCTTGTTCTCTTGCTTTTTATGATAATTCCCTGTTTTAATGAAACCAGAAGAGGCAGCATTGAATAAAATATTAAAATAAGAATAATTATCTGCTTGTTTAGATAATCTGCACTGCAGGTGGAAATAGGAAGGTCATCTGCATGCTCCCAAGTTTTGTGGAAAGTTTTTCTGAAATTCCCCATATTCTAACCATAAATGACACATTTTAATCTGCTAAAAAGCAAGTTTTCACTGCCAAGACAAATTAGTACTCAATCTGAGGCAGTCAAACCTTTGCTACCACTCTTCTTGTAACAAAATAACTGATCTTAAACGAGTCCTATGGTTTACCTAGGTTGTTATCCATCAGATTTTAAGGGTATAATTTAACAAACATTTATTTTGGTGACAGTCCTGGCTCAAGCAGCCTTCACAGCTTTGCACGTGTGATCAATCCTCATTCCTCTTTCTCCTGCCTATTCTATTCCCCAAAGCACAAGTTCTGCTGGTTTGTAAGACTGCATGGTTAACCAAATAAGAGATTTAAACATAGCATTTTGGGGGCTTTCTTTCTTTTTAAATACACATTAGTTCTCATCTCATCAATTGCTAGCAACTGCAAATCTCAGAAATTTCAGAAAATGTCTAGTCATCATTTGATAAACCTGTTTCCTTCACATATACCTTAAGCCAGACTAAAGGTAGCAGTGCAGCCAAACACTATTCACTTTTTAGGGTTAGACTGCTGTACGACCCAGTAGCTTCAGAGTTCATTGTTAATTTTTCACTCTCAGAAAGAATATTTTTAGCAGTAATGTGCAGTAAGAACCTCTGCTTTGCTTCATATGATTTTAGGGCAACGTATAACGCCCAGAGAAGATCAAAGATTGCTTCTGTCCTGTTCTAAACCACTTAGCAGTTGTTACAAATCAACAAGGCTTTTCCTCTGCAGTTGAAATGTGAGTGATAACTATCATGCTCTGGCACTAGAACTTCTTTAGTGGTACACTGTGCTGGCACCCAGGATAATACTGTGTAATAGAGACGTGTGGCATTTCTCAACCATTCCCATTATACAAGGCAGAGTGAAGCACCAACATGGTGAGCCATCTGTGCTAATGCCGATGATGTTATTAAATCATTCATTACATTTCACAATTTCATATTAGAACATTTAAATTCTTTTTTTGGCATAGTGCGTAGATTTCTTCCTCTAGAAATATGGACTCAGTATGCAAATGTATTTGCCCTCTTTTCTAATAAATTCATGTCTGGGTTGAACGTCCTTACAAGAGCTGTGGCTCATGTAATTATGCCCTCAGATCTTGATAGTAGAAATAGAGCCCTAGTTCATGCCAGATTAATTGATCAGGTTTTAGCACATGTAAATTTGATGCATCCCTTTCTGCCAACTTGTTCTGTCTACAAAAAAAGTGCCACCCAGAGCTCTATCCTGCCCCCTTGCTGCCTTTCTTTCCCAGCACGGAAAAGTATGCTTCTCTCACATTTGATATCACTTAATAGTAGGAATATTGCCCTAAAATCATGTCATAGCAGTAAACTAACACTGCATTTTCACTGGTCACCATGCTGGTATGTACGTAACGTGCTAGCTGACCTATTTATTCTAAGTGAGAGCTAAGGCTATTGATAAGCAGACATCGCACTAGGCACTGTGCACACACACACTCTGCCCTAGAGACCTCACAGCTCGGGTGAGAGTGCAGCCCGACAGAGCAGACTGGACAAACAAATGGATAAACAGGGAAAGAAAACTATAAACTCACAGCAAAATTATTTCACCAGAAATTTTCATTGGCTACCTGCTTACACGTCTGAGAATTGCCATGGAGACACTGGTGACCTCTATGTAACTAAGACTATGTTACGATTTTCATTTAAAACAGAACAAAAAATCCTTTCTCATGCAATTTAGTGGTGATGTCCCAACATAGTGCAGTAAATCACCACAAGACAATTAGAATTTTCTTTTTTATTTTTAAAGATTGAATAACCTTGCAGATGAGACAGAAAAGCATATATGTGTCTGTAACTCCCTTATGGAAGTATAAAATATTCAACATGAGGTCATGATGTTTAGCTAGCTAACGAAGAAAAATACCTCATTTCGCTGTCACAGACAATTTGCTAGAAGAAATACTAACTGTAGGGTTTTTATGTGATTGCACCTTTCACAAAAGAACTGTGTATGACCTGCAAGTGCACAAGTCCTTATTATGTTTTGCTTTTGTGCAGTCCCCTCCAGTCTCTCAAAGTGTCCTTAAATAAAAAATATAACCATGAAGTGGGAGGGAATGGTGAATCTTCACCGTGTAGATCTTATACCTGCTTTCCAAAGCATGTGTGCCAAAAGACAAGGGACTGTAAGATGCCCTAAGTCCTTGGCATGTTTGACAAATGTTTGACCACACTCAACGCCCGGGGAAGCAATCACCTTCCCCAGCAGAGTAGCTTTAGGTCACTTTTTGTGTATCTATAGCTGCATGAAGGAGCTTCTGTAAGATTCAAGATCTGTCTGTGGCTACAGCCTAAGTTTGTGAAGTATATATAGTACTACAAGTTTGGTTCACAAGCATTGGATGTTTGTACTTAAAAGGGCTGCAGCACTCAATGAACTTTTAAGAGAATAAGGTCTTCTTCCTCAAGTAGGTTACACTTCAAAACTCAGGTGTAGATCGTCTTCTCCCTCTGCAGGGGCTCCTCAGCATTGCAGGGACTAGTTGTGTGAACAACGCCTTTCAGGACTCGCTGAGAACATAGCACAACACAAAAGGCACAAGAGGTCATGGTTAAGAATTGTTGCAGTTATTGCAGAAACCCAAGGAAACCTTAAAAAAAAAAAAAAAAAAAGAGGAAAAAACATATTCTTCTTTAAGCTGAGGTTTTTGTAGCTTCCTTCCTTCCTTTTTTCACCTTGCATAGACTAAAACATCTGGGAGTATACAAGACAGCTGATAAGACAAAGATGTTCGAAAAACGTTGTTCTTTTGACCCATATTCATCCTCATTTTACCAAGTGCAGAAAATTCTTCATTTTCACTTTGTCCACTATCATTACCAATGCCTCATGATGTTAATTAATACTGCAAGAGGCTAAACCTCAGGCTGACTGTCTCACATGTGGGAATTAGTTGTGTGGGTTTGCGGAGCAACATCTGCCTGTGAATAGATTTAAAAAAATAATAATTAAATTAAACAGAAGAGAAGCTCTAAGCTGAATCTGTGGCTAAATGATTAATATCACTTCATGTTTAAGATTTTTTTTCCCAGCCTATTTTGTTTAATGATTTTCAGCTATGAATATTACATGTCCTTCTGTAGTTAATTATTTAAGCTGATGAAACATGGCACTCTCTGTACCCTTTTTGGATTCTAAGTGGAAAGGAACACTTTTTCTAGACAGTTCCTTCTGAACAGTGATGGTTTACAGAGGCTTCTTTCATTGGAGGCAGGATCATCCTCAAGCCAGTTTCAGGAGGGTTGGGGTTCACTGAGAGAAATTGTTGTAAGAGTAGAGTCTTCACCACTGGCCACCAGCTGCACGTGCCAGGCTGCCAGCTCCAGGCTTCAAAGAGCCTGGCCTCAGAAATCCGTTCCTTCCTGATGGGAAAACCTTTTATATGAAAGATTAATTAATCAGCAGGGTTTGTATTTCAGAATTTTTGGTGCTCCAGGAACAGTTTGCATCTGCCCAGGATTTTAAACTGAGCTTGGAGTCTGGCTAAGCAGAACTGTGACATTTTGAGCTTTCATTCTAAATCGGCATGAAAGCAGTCATCAAATATTGAAATCCTCCTGAAGCTGGAATTATCTTTTTCCACCCAGCTCTGATAATTACTGTTTATGGATCTCTTTGCAGCCAGATATCCCTCATTCTGTGAGCTGATCTAGGCAAGAGCTTTGGCTGAAAAGAATCTGCAGATATTATCTCTGCTATTGTGTCATCTTAGTCCCAGAAATGTGTGGCTGTCCTGTGCCATAAGTCCCTGTGAATTACCAAATCCTTAACAGCACCTTTGGATGAGTCAGGTCTTCAGAATAATTTGACCTTCATAATAAATTGATGGCACTCGAATAGCCTGAATGGTGAGAAATCCAATGAAATATAAGTCCCAGAGAAATTAAGCTTTTTTTAACCTGCATGACTACATGATTTTGTGGTAAACCAATCCCACTTAGAAACTCAGCGTACCTTGGCATTTGGGGAAGCAGAGCAAGGTGTTATAAGTTTTACAAACTCCAGCAATTGCCTACATATGTACTATTAAGTTGAGGATGATTCTTCTCTGGGGACAACAAAGCACTATTACAAGGAACAAGAGAAACATGAGTTTTACTGAACTCAGCAGTGGGATATAAGAATAACATTTGGTGGGACTTCTCTACATTAGTATGGCTGGTGCCTCGAGTGTGATTTACACCTCTTTAATCCTTTCTAGCGGTGAATTTGGAGATACTCTGGAGCAGCCGCAGACCCAGGTGCTGCAAAACTCCCCCTGCTGCTGCTGTTAGGCACAGGCAGCTGGAAGCAGACCCAGAATAGCACCGGGTTCTCAAACACCCCTTGCCCTCTGGACACAGAGATGCTGGAAATGGTTCAGCCATGGCGAGACTCCTACATCCCTGCTCTGGCAGGGGTCCCGCTGCCGTGTTTGGCTCTCTCTCCTCGTTCTCCTCATCCCACCCATCACTCGTCAAGAGGAAAAACGAGATTGGGCTGACATCTCTTTCTGGGAAGTACTGGGTTTCAGTGCTGCACCCATCTCAAGGAGTTTCCGCTGTAATACAGGGATGAGTCTCAGCTGCCTGCGCAGGGCGAAGGTGGTCACAGCTGTACTTATGTGGCAACACGATTTTCAGATGCTTGTTCCCTGAACAACTCATTCAGTGCTATCTGATATAAGCATAGACTATTGGCAAGAGCATCTTGGATGTCCATTTAGGATATGGGCTGGGCAGAGAGAATTGAGAGAGAAAGAGAGAGAGAGATATTTCTCAGGTTGAGGTCCTGGCACTCTACGTGTAGCCCCTTGCATGCATTTGGGCTTGGACTCCCAAGGAGTCAACCAAAATTGTGCCTGTAAAAAACAACTCCAAAACCTAGGTAATTCTGCAATTACCAGCTGTTCATAAGGATGTTTGCTGATGCTCTTGACAAAGTTGTGTGATTTTTTATTCCATACAAAAATTGTCATTATTAAGTAATTTAAAAGAAAGTAACTACAACAACTTGTGATGGTGGATCTTACTCACATGAAATTTTCAAAAGCATCTAGGAGTATTTTCCAATAGCACTTTATAACCCCCTACATTTTAACAGAACTGCTCAGGCTGTGTGAAATTCTGTGCTAATGCAAGCTCTACCATTGCCAGTACACCAAGCTAGGCCATCCTCAGCTAACTGCAGTGGCAGCTAGTGCCATGCAAACATATTGTCAGTTGCTTTTGTACATTTCCCAAAAGTCCTTTTTGCCTTGAAATCTTCCTTTTCTCAGGATCGGCTAGGTTTAAAAAAAAACCCACATTTTCTGACTCCTAACAATGACACCTTAAATAAAGTAACTTCCTGTAATTCTGATAGCAGCTACCATCCTTATTTCCATAGCTTTCATCATTCACCTCTAATCCTCTTTCTTTCTTGCTTGTCATTATTTGTCTTTGCCTTTATTCTTTCTGATCACTATTGTTATCCAATTTCCTTCCTTCTTTCATCTTTCCCTAACTCCCACTGCATTTGTGTCCCGTCGTTTTATGATTTTGTTTTTACTCCCCATGTAGCTTTCTATCAAATATACAACTTTGTAACTGACTTTACCTTCATCTTCCTACCTTTTTTCCCCTTTTCTTAGTCGCGCTCTGGGGATCAGAGAAAGGCCAGAGACGCAAGCAGTTGCAGACTCTTCTCACACAAAATCCACAGAGCACAACCGCTCGGTCTGCTTCCCTGATGAATGGCAGAACAGCCTTTGGCTTCATTTGTTATTCATATTAGGCTGAAGGCTCTGAGGGATAGCAGATATCTCTTACCATGTAGTGTGCAGCGCCTGGAACATGGGGGCTCTGATCCTAATTGGGGTGGATGTCATTGGAGTAATAATAATAATATCAGGGATTAGGGTCTGGCCTCACCATCAAGCTTTGGCTCACTTGAGTGGTGTAGTAAGAGCTCAGAGGACCACCTTTGCTACATGGGCTAATCGAGCATTTATTTATTCATTTACTTGGACTGTTAAAAAAAAAAAGATAAATAAGAAAAAGAAAAGGTGAGAAACCATCTATGACTCTAGGAGTCTTTGCCATACGTTTAATCAATAGCAAATTAATGATCAGGAGTCAATTTCCACCACCACCTCAGAAAAAAAAAAAACAGAACAAGGAAAAACAAAATCTCTTCAGAGATTACTCCATCCCAATAACCAGTTAGTCTAACATGAAGTCCATTGCACGGCCTCACGCTACATAACAAAGAAGCAGACAGAGAGAGATGAACAAGCATGTTTCATCTGTTTCTCCCACAAAATTTCCATACCTGAGCTGCATCTGTCTTGCTCAATTGAATTTAGTATTTTAGACCACTTAGCTACATATGACATGCAGCCATTTCTGAGAGGAAGGATTGCTCCCATGCCAGCAATCATACAAAACAAAGTAAATCTTCTGAATAGATGAAGGAATTCCCCTTTCTCCTTTTTCTCCTCCCCAAGAGGAATGGTCTTCCAAGTTCAGAGATACACTCTCAAACAGATAGAAAATGAATATTTAATATGCCTTATTTGGGATTTAAGAGAATGGAAAATGGGTCATCAGCTTTAACTTCATGCCTAAAAATTTCTGCAATACTGAGTTACTGAACTGAAGTTCTCGAATACAGCTGTATTTGTTTTCGTTGTCAAACATGGCCATACTAAATGATTTCTTATGCAGTTCCAAGAGAAAGAGATCATGTCCTTCTCTTGAGAAAAACTTGTCCTGACAGAGGTGTCAGGGACAATCTACTTCACTCAATTCAGAATTCAGCTCTTTGTCCCTGAAGCCGTTTGCTCAGTGGAGACAGACAACTCCAAGATGTTTCTCAAGAAAATTGAGCTCATAGACGCAGATTGGCAACAGACTTGTCCAAGAGTACTCACATTTTGGATGAAACCCTGCTCGCCTTTACATGAATCGTTCTTTGGACTTAAACAGGTAATTTGAGCAAGGCTTAGACCTAGGAGGTATCACCCAAATGGAGAGTCCATGCTGGATGACTCTCACAGACCAAGTTTGCTGCCCAAACACACGGGAGCAGAGGCTCATGCATAATTGTAATCACCACTCGTGCTTCTCTGTCATTTTCATTCTTGCTCTTGCTGCAACTTTACCTCTTTCCTCTGTGCCACAAAAGAGGAGTGTTTGCTTTCAGACAGGTCAGGTTTCAGAGGTTCAGGTTGCTGAATTGTTCTGCATATTACACAGTCTGCAGGAACTCTCCTCCTGCCAGCAAACACTCTACCGTGTAACCCTCACTGATGTATTTTCATGAGTTATGGAAGAACAGAAAGAGTGTATAGATAACTATATGTGCACATGGTTGTATGAGTATATAAATCCACCACCCAAATGCAGGTACCTATGTAATGCCAGGGCTGAGCAGGCAAGCCCTCAAAACTTGTGGTTTGATTCTGACTCAGTAGTCATCTTTTGAAATATTTATAAGAGCTTCAGGGGGCCAAATTCAAGCACCTGAATGAACTGGCTGAGTTAGCCAGGCAGTCTCCCTCTGCAGTCGATGACAATGAGAAGCCGTCCCCATGAGAAGCCCCCTGTCCCCATCCCTAACACTGCTGTTTGCAATAGCCCTGCAGACAAGAGCTATCCTTATGTTACCTTCTCTATATTAAAAAGGACTTATGGAGATCACCTGTATGGGCCTGTGTTGGAGTAACACAGAGTGATTACCCCCAACAGTGAGGAGGAGCAGCCAACGCAACACACCTGAGGGCTAAGCACAAGCACGCTGTAGCCCCCAATAGCCCCCAGTGTCTCTGGGTCGGAGCTGGTGAGGTCTTGTCTTGGAAGGGGGCAGGTTGCAGGCGCAGTGAGGATGGGGAGGCTGTGAAGTGAAGCAGATGCTGGCCTGTCATTTGACCCAGAGAACATGCTTCTCTTTACAGTGCTCATTAGGGGGATCTACGGTTTCCTCTGCCAGCTTGGTAAATCTGCTTTCGCTCAGATTGCACGCTTGATAAAGTTATTTGTCCTGTAGTGAATACCAGATAAACTTCTCATGCAAAATTTTGTACTGTAAACACGTCCTACTGTGTGGCTTTTTTTGTGTCTGTGCAGAAAACATCTCTTTGCATTTGTGTTTGTGCAGCACCAAGCGCCAAAGTGTTCTCAGGCTGGAAGTAGGGTTCTTGGCCCTGTAATAATGAAAACAAAATTGACATTATTTGTTTTGTGGTAGTGCCTCTAGGCCTCAATCAAAAATGACACAAGACACCAGATGGATGCAAGTACACGGGGGAAACACAAGACAAAACATTTATTCATTTAGTAAGCATCAGCCACAGTGCACCAGCTGCTTAGGTATTAAGTATTTTGTAGGCAGCATTGTATAGATATAAAATTCATAATAATTGTTGTTATAACCTAGCATATAGGAGAGACAGAAAGATTTTTTTTAGACTGTTGTATCGTGGGACTGGAAAATGTGGCCATTAAAAGCAAACACCTCTGTAAGTATAGGCATTCAGTCATTCTTCAGCTGTAAACATTACATTATCCTAGATTGAGTCGAAGCTGATAGTTGTGTTCTCATTTAAAAGCTGATAAATATCACATCAGAATTTTCTGACAAGTATGTCTGCAGTATACAACTCGTTATACTGTGCAGTGTTGGCTAATTTTACATCTGTTCAGGTATTTAAACCGGTCTGAAAAGAAAACTCACCCCTTCCAAAAAACGCCCCAAAGCATATTAAAGTGGCACTGGTATATGAAACACATAAAAAGGAAAAGTGGATGACAAATTTTATTGTAGACATTAAAATAATATTTTAAAGATAAACTTATGAAAATGCAGAGATCATGACTGTAGATTTTATGATTTTAACAAATATATTTATTGACTTGTTTTGAAGCCTGGCTCAAATGGGAAAATATTAGATCCCAAGCTTATCACTCATCTACCTTTTGAATGTCTTGGTTGTTTTTTGGAAAAATCAAAACTGCAATTTTTCAGGGTAATGTCCCAAGATTGATTAAACTTTGCTCAGGATTATTTTCTCAGACTTTTAATCTTATTTCTGCTACAACTGAGGGGGAAGAATTAGACTTGCCTAATTTCCGTGTTTCTTTTGGTGTCAAAGGTCCATGCTGCATGCTGTGGGTGGCCCATCAGGCATGACTTTCCTGTATTATTCCCGTGTTCAAAAGTTGAGCTGAAAGATGCTTCTCAAGAGCAGATTCCTTAATACGGAAAGAGAGAGAGATCTAGTTTGGGCCAGATTCATTGAGGTCTAAAGTAAATTTGTTTTCCCAGGTGCTTTTTCTGCCCAATTATTTTGAAGCTTAAAAGCTCCATTTACCTGTTCTAAAGTTTTATAGCTAACTTTTTTCATCTAGGTTAGTTTCTGTTGTCTTTTTTGTTTGGTTTTAAGAGACACAAAATATTAATGCCAATCCTTCCCCTTACTTTTCAAGGACAGTCTAAAGCAATTTTATGGGAAGCACACAAAACAAGTAAAAACACATGGAGAAAGGAGCTTCTGTATATAGTAACTTGTATACTTAGCCAACATACATAACATTTATTCCTAGTTCCAACTATTTTTTTTATTTTTTTTTCTTAAGAAGGGGACGAATGACAACAATACTGACTGAGTCCATTGAATTTGTTCCATGTGTGTTAAATAGCCTGGGACAGATTCCCAGCTAATAACTAACCACCAGCTCTAGTGAAGGCATGTCAGATAAGGTAGCACCCTCTAATTTTTGCAAAGACTGGAGAAACATGACACAAGATTCGGAACTGCTTATGTTGGGTTTTTTCTCTCATCAATAAAAAATAACTATCTTTCAGCTATTCATTAGGTGTTTTGACTGCTGTCAAAATCCGTAAAGTACAACTCCTAGGTATATGGATTGTGTAAGATTCAGATGTACCTTCTCTATGTAAAAATCAAATTGTTTACTTTGCTACACGCTCTTTAATATTCCCATTAGCTCTTTTTCTTCTGCAAGTGGATCTATTGCTGGGACAAATGGAAGTAGTGAGAACCTTGGCTTGTTCCCAACTGAAGGAATGTTTGTGTACTGAGTATGTAATCTATAAAGCATTTGTAAGTACTTGAGAGTGAGCACATTTTATAATAAATCTTTTTTTCCAGTAGATCTTTTTTCAACTTCGTGTCTCACAGCTGAATTTAATATGTATTTTAGAAAAGCTAAAAGTTGGAATATCTGAACCCATCCCTCTTATAGCTTATCTTTTCTCCCTTGTGGCTGAAATCTAAACTAAAATCCCCAACACAACAGCAATGCCCTTCTTTGAATAATTGTCCACCTTAGTGCTGAACTTAGGTTGGAAAAACATTTATATAGACAATTGTACTCCCCACTAGTATAAACTAAAAGTTACATAAATCACCCTCTAATTTCATCCCGTGTTTTTGGTGAATGGATTTAACTACTGGAATTTCAGTCTTGTGGTTTAGGATGTCACTACAGCATGTCTTACAGAATTAGAGACTTGCATACCAAGAAGCGGTGTACTGTTGCTCATAGGTGGTATCTTCCCCTCATGGACTAAGAGCAACTTCTGAATTTTGACCATCTTCTGGGCTCTTGACAGCTTGAGATGTCATGCTCTTAGGAGGTGACTGAGATGGTCGGTCAGTCGGCTCTTAAGACTTTTCCTGCCCATGGTGGACACTTCATTGAAGTCCGTCGTCTTCAGCAATGCTATCCAGCTTAGCTTACCACAAGGGGTCAGTAGAAATCAGGGAGAAATACTCCCTTCCTCTCTACCCCAGAAACTATGAAATGCTTACAGCCACTATGCCATTCCCTATTAATCTCAGGAATTCAGTGAGGGAAAAACAGATGTGATATTGTTTTTCTTTATAACCAGACAGCTTTTACCACTAAAATATATAACCGGTTTCCTAACATTACAGAGAACTTTGCTCTTGATCAAAGCTCATTGGGGTTCAAAGGCTTGTGTTCATTTATTTTTCCAGGATAACTTTGTCCCTATATATTTCTTCATTACATTTGCTAAAATGAGTGCTTCGAATCTGGCATAGATTTATGCTCAGGGAGAAGAATTTTTGTTTCTTCCAAACTAGATTTCACAGAATTATTTTTCTTTTACAATTACTAGAATTAAATTTAAAAGGATTTTAAAATGAAATTAAATCATGTGTCCTACTAAACTCTGTCAAACTAAGCAAGTAGTTGAGAACAGTTGCGCATATTTTCTCTCCAAATGCTTATGTAACTCGTTTCTATTTTATTCATGATTGCCCCATGAAGACTATTCATCACACTTGCACTGTTCTCTCTGTATCACATTCCTTTCATTCCAAAGGATGCTGGGGAAAAGTGAAAAAAGATTACTGGCTTGAAGTTTGATCCTCTGTCACTTTTGTGACAAAGAAGTACACCTAGGGAGCCTCCCAGACATAAATTAGAGCAAATTAAAGACCTGTGTACACCACAGTGGGACTTGGCATCTCATAAACTTTACCAAATGCTATCTGACCATTTTTCTTTAGGCAGGTAGTGGGTCAAGCTGATGTCAGTTAATCTTAAACTGCAGCGGTGCATTAGGTAGTGTTCATGGAGCCCTTGAAATTCCTCTTACTTTTTCTTGCTGTAGCCATTAATCCTGAACAGTTCAGATGTAATGCAAAGGAAATAATCCTGGGAAATAGATTGGGAAATATTCAGATTTTAATTTATTGCAACTGTTGCAGCAAAAGGGTCAAAATACTCTTAAAAAAGAAGTCCCGTGGTTGAAACTGTCAGGGAATTATGGGTTTGTAGATTGAGTCTTTTGCTAGAAGAGTTATTGTACTTTGGTTCATTTTTATGATACAGACAGAAAAAGTGGTAGAAAATGAAACTAGAGGGGGTTGGGTTTTTTTGCCTCCAACAAATCAGAGTTTGGCCGTCGCTGTTGATGCTTGAGAAAAAAGTTCCATTGGTATCACTGTACAATGACTTCACTGTGCTTTGTTCAGAGCTGGTGTATAATGAATGTATGTTCAGTGTGGTATGCACAAAGAGTATGCGCAGTGAAAAAGGTTAATTTTTCATGTATATTGCAAAACTAAAGCAACATTACTCTTTTAACCCAGGCAGTGACATTCTCTAAGCATCTCACTGCTAATTTGTACAGCAAGCAGAGGCTCTGAAACATCGTTTTTCTTTTGCAACACTCACAATTCATTATGACTATGAAATGCGTACTCATAAAAAATTGTTAAAAGAACCTAATTTCAGTTGTAGAGTCAAAACCCCGTAGATTTAGAGTTGCTCAGATAACCTTACCTCTGCTTCCTTGCAAGTCTGTCCTGTGCATCGAAATCCTGCTGAATAAGTAGCAGAAACTGGTCCCACTCTATGTCAGAGAGGTCACCCAGGGCATAGACTTCAAACTCCTGCCACATGCACTGCAAGATGCATATCAGCCAATGGCAGAGGAAAGTGGGATTTTGGCTTTGGGATGCTGGTGACGCATGCTGCATTCAGCCAAAACCTGTAAGAAATCTCATCCTCTCCTGTTCCCTAGGGAACCTGGGGAGTCACTACTATGGATGATGGGAAACGAAAAGCAAAAATGAAGCCAGGAGGCTCGGAGTTATTTGTGATGAGGGAGACCAGTGCTTCTCCTGCTCTCTGTCACCCAGAGAGGGATACAGGCAACAGAAGCCATGTCTTGGATTCAGCAGACAAGCAAATTGAGGTACAACTTCTCTAGTTTCCTGGCATTCAGCGCATAGCAGCAACTGCCACGTCAGCACTAGTGTAAACCTGGAATGTTTCTTTATTATTCTGACATGCAGCCAAATATGAAGAATAAAAATAAAATGTTTAAAACTGTAATTTCTGGTTTTTAAGATGATACCCTGGCACACTCAAACCCAGAATTTTTCAGGCACCAGAACTCATTTCCCCCACCGTGCAGAGTGTCACTCTTACTTTGTTGTGAAGGTCTGATCAAAGTCATAGGGTTCAGAGAGCTTTTTGAGGAACAGTTGTGTCTGGAGGCCTAAAGTGAGACTGGACTCCAGATGTGCTACATGCTGTAAATAAACATTGCAAGTGATAGTTCATCCACTATGGACTGAATGAGCAAGGTGGAGGTAAACTTTTGATATCCCTATACAGACATGGAGAGCTGACTTACAGGTAAAGACTAAATGACTTCCCTGAAGTCACTCCAGAGCTAGAAACTGAACTTCAATGTCCTGAATCTCCTTTCCACCTCTTAAACATCCTGTCTTTATCTTATTACTCCTGCAGTCATGATCCAAACTGACACATGGGGCCTGATAGATGTACCTTACTGAGGAAGGACATTGTGTCGGTGTCCTCAGGAGGAAAAGTCAAGGGTGCCTCTGGAACGGGGCTCTGGCATGTCAGGTGCTCAGGAAAGAGCTCAGGCTGAAAGATTCACAGGAGCTGGGAGGTGAAAAAGGGGGAAAAAAAGGGAAAGTTTATACTCAGTAGGGCAAGGAAAGGAAACCTAGCTGATAAATACAAACTTAAGACATATTTAGAAGCTGGGTATACAAGCTGAACTTTCCCTGGGGCTAATTGCTGTAATGGCATGTTAAATAAATCCTTTCTGAACTTGGCTGTACCACAGGAACGCTGTTTAAATAATGAAGTGTTCATGGACAAATTCTCAAAAGTATTCAGCAGAAACATGCTTTTATTTAACTTGAATTGTAATATATGGGTTTTTTTCCATCTAGTTATTTTGACCATCACAAATCAGATCATTTTTTTCTGTTAATCTCAGGGCTGTCTCCTCCTTTTGCTATCCTGGGTAACCATGAAAATAGCACTTGCTTCTCTTCTTTGCTTTTTTGCCTTGTTCCAAGAGAGACACAGGAATGTTCTTTGTCATTTATTGAGCAGTTGGTAACTTCTGGGCCTTTTCTTTTCCATTATGCATGTGCTTGAGACAAGGCAAAACTGCTGGGAAATGGAAGATATTTATGAAACAGTAGATTACATGGCCAAGCCTCTTGAAGAAGGGTACTTCAGCTAACAAGTTCAAACAGCCTGTGCCACAATTAAATCTGAATGATGGGAGTCCATACTGAGGAGAAGACAGAAGAAAAAACAAAGGAGTAAAAGTTATTCCTAAAATCTAAACCATTTAAATTGGAAAAGTTTCTCTCAGCCCGTGTATATAGAAATAGATAAATACAGTCCTAGATTTCCTGGTATGCTTATGATAATGGACAAATTACTCTGAAAAGGAGTCCAAGGGCTCAAATGGCTGATTGCACTCAGAAAAATATTTCAGAATGTTATCTGTTATCTAGGGTTTTGACAGTTTCTCCACTCTGAGAGGCTGGAAAAATGCCAGTATCATCCTCCTTCTGTGGTATCTGGGGCACTTCTGCTTCTTGTCCCATTAACTGGGATGAACAACCTGATAGATGACTAACAGCTGAAAGTTCTGAAATCTTTGCAGAGGTTTCCCTTTTCGAGAAAACGAAAGGGATGGTTAACCTAATGAGAGATCCCTAAGTGTCGGTTGCAAAAACACTGCAGTAAAAGGAGGTACTTCATACCTGATTCATCCCTTTTCCTTATCTCTTCTGTGGTCATTTGTGCTGATGTAAAGCAATAGAATCACCATTTCAAACAGGTAACACATGAGTGGTCTTTGCAAGAGGTAAGAAAGAGATCCTCTTCTGAAATCCAACCTCATGGCATGATGTAAACACACTGAAGTAACCTTGCAGACATAAGCCTTTCAGTGTTCAGAGATGCCTTTTATTCGAGTAAATATAAGGTAAACTGAGGAATGTAGATGTCCACTATGTGAAAACGTGCTTTATGTATTTTGTGGCTTTTTTTCAGGAAGCATATACAACATTTCATTTTATTCTTTTGATAAAAAATTTCCTTCAAGTGTTTTCAGAAGAGAGCAGAAATAAAAGTAAATGATTCTTCTAAGCTTTAGAATAATGTGTTTACATATTAGGGAATCTATTTTGTAGAAATCAATATATTTTCATTCATCTGGGGAAGAATAATATTAGACACTTGTTGGTTCTTGGCATTCTTAACACTCTGTTTGCAAAGGGAAACAAAGAACTTTACAGCTGCTTCCAAGAGAGTATATTATTAGATCTTAATACTTAACTGCATTTCCTCACAAACATTGATTTGCTGTTGTTATTGTTGTGACTGTATCCAGGTGGTCATATAGTTTGAAAGAAATATGCAATTAAATTGATATCACAAAATTATACTTGGTATATTTGTGTCTGCCTAGGTCTTGGACGCGAAAGCAAGTCATTTGATTTTTCTTCAGAAATGGAAAACTCAATTTCCTCTTATGAACTCCTTGACTGTTAACAACCACCAAGAGTGACAGAGAGAGGCTGCTTCTAACCAAGAGTCTTGCTGGCCTGGGGGGGCCTTCTAGTTCTTCAGCAGCTGCCAACAGCATAGGAGACATCCCATTTTAGATTCCTATGCACATCCGAGGAAAGATCTACAATCACCAGGCATTGTTTGGGCTGGGCTGGGGGTGAGAAGGGAGCGCAAGGCAGGGGAGCTGGAGAAAGGTACAGTCCCACCCTAAATGTCCCCCTCAAAGTGTTTCCCACTGTAGCCCAGGAGTCCGGGCACTCCTCTCTGAGTCAGAGGTTCAGGTCCCTTGACAAAATGAGCTATAGCAAGGACTTGAGCCTTTCTTTTCCTCCTCCCCAGTGGGGACTGTAGCCAGTGGATAATTAATTATACATGTACTCTGACCAGAAATTGTTTCCACATTGAAACTACATAAAATATTGTTCAGAGCTTTCTTTCGCAAACTGATTTTTCGGTCTGAAAAATGGCTTCCTCTAAACATGTCCAGTCAGATCCATTCTGTATTTGCTAAAGACGTGAATACATATGCATTTTTGCTTCATTATTATTGGGTTTTTCTTTCAGTTGACTTTTATTCCATGTCTGTTCTAATATCAGAATTACAAAGACCATGTGACATGAATATTGAAGTATCCCACCTAGTACACATTAGAAGTGCCTGATTTTCAGAACGTCAGGTCTGTGGTTTCCCAACATCAGCCATATTTAGAAGTTTCGCTGTCCGTTTGAGCTTTTAGGCAACTAGTCTCTCCATGCGTTTTTACACCTGTTCGTAGAATCATAGATTCATAGAATGGTTCATAGAACGGACCTTAAAGATCATCTAGTCCCAACCCCCCTGCCACGGGCAGGACACCTTCCGCTAGACCAAGGTTTTGCTCAAAGCCCCATCCAACCTGTTGCAGCAAGGACATGGATTTTAATTTTCCGTAAATATCCTTGTGGATTTTAATTGCACAGTAGTAGCAACATGATATTCTTTCTTCTGAAAAATTTCTTCTTACACTTTAGAATTCATTGCAGTCAGCAGAAGCCTTTTACAAGGAACAATCATTTAAACCAGGCCTTAGCTCTGTGGTCTGTGGATGACAACAGCCTGCTCAGGTGTATGGTTATTGCATCTCGTCTTTCCTCTGCTAGTGCAGAGGATCTCCACAGACACTGAAGGGTGGTGGAAGCAGATTAGCTTTTGCAGAATGGAACTCCGTGCAGACTCATTTATTTTGTTCTTACTGTGGGATTGCGCCTCTGCTTATAGACCATGCTCCGTAGTGCCACAGCTGGACACTGTACATGAGCAGGGATGGGTTGGTACTGCCCTCAACTGTCCACCCTGGCTGCCATAAAGAGAGAGTTCAGCTGCTCACAAGACAGCTCCCGAATGGCTGCAGTTTGCCACCTGGCCTGCTAATGAAAAGGCAGGTTGCATGAGCTGAGGTATTGATGGTCGGGCAGGTAGATGGGTGGGAAGGTCGATCACTCCGGCTCGTGGGTCTGGGCACGCCGTGACCACGTTTGCAGCTAGCTGGAGCACGTCATGCTTCCTGGCAGGGCTTCAACTTGCAGAGTTAACTTTACTCAAGAGAAAACTATGCCAGATTCTGGCCTTTGAAGATTTCGGTAAACTTCTTTTTCAGGGAAAAAGGGTTGCCAACTGGGATTTTTCATGAGTTGACTGCTTTTCAAAGATCTCTGTGAAAGGGGCTTGGTTAAGGGCATTGCTGGGGGAAACCAATTATAATTTTCAAATATGTTAGACTTAAATAAACATTTAATTAAAATAAGACCAGCTCTTTCAGCCATTGCCTGTCTTCTCCTGTTTGTAGAGTTGGGGAGTTCTGGGGAATTCCTGATACTACACATTTTTTGACAGCGTCAGCAAACTTTTCAAACTATCCTTTGGTACTTCCTTTCCTTTCTCTTCCCTCCCTCCCAACTCCTTTTCTCAGACACTTTAACCTACTTTTTAGTCTCCTAATTTCTCTTTTCCCCCATTTCTTGCCTTCTCTAGTTTTCTTCTAACCTTTCCCTCCTTGCCCATTACTCCCCAGTCCCTTTTCCATGATTTTTTTCCCCCACTCCCTCTTTCCCCAGCTCAACGAAACCTCCACACAAACTGGCTTATCTCCACAATAGCCTCTGCCTAATGATGGAGAGGAATACCCTGAAACATCAGCTTTCAGCAGCAGGGAGTCAGGAGGGTATATGTGACATAGGTTTTCATCCCCTCCCTGGTTTGCATCATTCTTCTTCAAACGTTTGTCTGCCTTTGGTGGCACCAAGAGATGTAGCTGGACTAGCATGAGGCAGAATGAAAAAAGATGATTTTGTCACTTGTTGAGCAGCTCCTAAACCGCTGCCAGGAAGATGCGCAGGGAGAGGGGGGTGGCAGAGGACCAGAGCCATGGCTGTGGGAGGCTGTGTCACACACCTGAGTGACATGCAGAATCCAAAAATCTGTTTCCACTAAGGTGTCATAATGCGGTATTTATGGCATTATCAGCATTATAACCACAACAGAGCATGTAACATTAGATGCTGAGCGTGGGTCTTTGAAGTTATTAAAACCTATAAATATCTTCAATAAAAGCAAAGGGAAAATATTGGCCACATGATGCCTTCCTTTCAAAAACATCCAACTGATGCTAGTTTGCCTCAGGTTTAAAGTTCCCCCACCCTCCAATATAATTTGATTTCAAATTGTCCTGATTTTTTTTTTCCTTTTTTTTTTTTTCTCCCTCTTCCTCAAGGACTTCCAATGCTTAAGTGTACTTGCTTGGTAGGACATGATTAAGGAGCATGACACTGCATTGAGATAAAGTAAATGTAAACAGTATTATCATCCCTATTTTACAGAGGGACAAAGAAGGTATTGTGCAGTAGCTGGTGACACTGGCTGATATTAGACATGCATTACCGCAATAAATTGTGTCTATTTTTTACGTATCTTCAACAATAAAAAAAAATATAGCTTAGCAAACATGGGCAACAAATACACATGCTTACCAACTGCAAACAAATAAACAAAACATAGCTTTCGCCATTCCTATAGCTTTTTTAGTTATGGCATTATTTGCAAAATAAAAAATAATAATTAAAATAACCCAGTAAAATGTCCAATTCTATTTAAATGGATGGCACCAAATTCTTATATATGACTCCCATAGAGGTTTATGTTCAGATTTGTCTTTCTCCTGCTCCATGCTAAATCTAAAACGTGATTTTTCTTTGCTGTCTTAAAGTATGCAAAATGTACAACAAAACGCTGTAAACTTTGCCTTTCAACCTTAACTTCTAGGCTTTTCTGACTTGTAAATTTTTGATCTCATAACCATTAATCTCAGCATTCTCTGTCCTTTTACTGTAATAATAGTTTTGGAGACGTTTTGCTTTACATCTGCAGGTATGCTGTGAAGACCTAGCACTTTTTCACTTGTCAATTCGTTCTCAAAAGCAGAAGAGCTTTTTAAATTTTTATAGTGTAGAAAAGTTACTCCAGGAAGGTTCAGCAGACTGAGGAGTCAGTGACAGTCTAAATTAATCTGGATCAGGTGAGCAGGTGTTTTCAGAGTCACACCATGATAGCTAGCCTGCTCACAAATTCTGTTTCAGCTTTGAGCAGACTTTTCAGACTAGAGACATTTCAAAAGCGAAGAAAATATTGAGAACTTACTGAAGATAAACAATTTCTAGACTTAAAAAAAAGAAAGTAAAAACGTATTCAATGTAAAAAGTTCCTCTGCTGGCTAAAGTTCTTGAACAGAACTGAAAAAAATAAGCCCAGGTGGAGATCACATTCAGTGTCTTTTGTCTCATGGATTAGATAATGGTGCTCTGAATTTTGGAAAATAAATAGTTGCTTGATCAGAGGTTTGGCTGTAAGCACATTTCTCTTCATTTTCATACAGACACAAAGATTCTGTAAAAAAACAATTCAATAATAATCTTCTAGTAGATATATGTTTAGCTATAATAAAGAAAAACAAACACAATACTTTTCATTAATATTCTCCACATCATGAGACAACTACCAGTTTCTACATAACTCCTGTCCCTCTGATAAGGATTAAATTCTGCCATCTGTTAAAATACAAAATGTAATGTTGTTTAAAACCTCATAAAGAACAAGACATGGAGCAGAACTCCTCTTTTTCAGTTTCAAAGGTAAATTGATCTATAATCAATATGGGGATTTTAGTCACATTCACAGCTTTTCAGTTGAATGAAAGCCATCACTTCGATTTTCTCTGCTTTCTAGACACCATTAAAATACAGATTCAGTGTTCTGTAAATGGAATCAAATTATTTATTATACCAATTAATATGCATAAGCATTATCTTGAATTCCACATATCGGTTATTACCTAGTACAGATGAATCACTAAATACTTTGATGAATCACTAAATACTTAATATATTGTATTACTTTTCACCTATGGAAAATAATCCAATGCATGACATTTACCAAACTACAGAAATTTGACACACCAAGCATGTCTGAAAGTGTCTGTCCTGTCTGATCAAATTACTAAATTAATGATGCAATCATGTAAAATGTCTCCTTCTAGTTAAAATTTTCATTGTATCTTAATAGACATTTTATATGTCATGTCCATCATGTAGAGGGGATAATTTCCATAGAGGCCATGAAAAAAAGAAATTTCTTCTATATTTAGTAATACAGGTCTTCATCTCACATCGACTGCTTCTTGCTATTAGGAATTCATGCATGTGAGTAAAGAATAGCAACCTTACAGTATTTTTAAAACTCTAAATGTCTTCCCCAATGTAAGGAATTAATAGCCAGCGGGGTTTGCTATATTTTAAAATATGAATAAAGACGTGGAGCTCTATCTGAGGAATTAGACCTTGTAAGCCATGAGTTTCTCTGATTTTGATATCTTTCGGTCTTGTCATAAAAGTTCAGAGAATATGATACCCATCTCTGAGGATGTGTTTTGTTTAGCTCTTAAGTGTCTGCATTCATATTTCACTTACAGCACTTTTGAAAAATACTGCCTTCAGCCATCTGAGAGCCGAAGCCGCCTTTCATCCACAGCAGAGGGGCGGCTCCAACAGCAGCGACGGGAGTTTATTTTGCCTACCCCACAACTGCATTTCAGTCCTCATCAGCCAGCAGATACTCCCCTGCGATGTTTTTGATGTGTCTTGCAAAGTTTTGAAAGATGCTACTATTTGTGAGATGGGGCTTTTATATGGTGGACACTGTCTTAAGAACTACAAAACTGTCTTTATCTATTAATGGCTCCACTGGTTACCAGACCGCACTAAATTTGCACTGCATCTCCGCTGATGCTCATGTGACTCTAGGATTTGTCCTTAAAAGAAAAGGTGATGTCGGCTAAGTTTTGTCTTAGGCGTGTGCGGTAGTGGCAGATGTTCTTGGCAATTGTTAAATGAGCTCCAGATGGTAGCTTAGAAGTTTGACCTTAAACATTTTCCAACCTTCAGCTATAATTTTTAAATGAAGAGATGTGTAGATGCATGGCTTGTTCAGTTTCTCTCCTGGATTTAGACTGAAGATAAGATGATGAGGTTCATCAGGAAGATGGATGATGATATTATCTTGTCTTGAATTCATCGCAAGTGAAGTTTGAAGGAATCATCTGTTCACCATTATCTATAAAAAGATTTTAAGGGAAAAGAAATAGCCAGGTAATTTTGTTCTTTTTAGTCCTCATAGAAACTAAAGAAAACCAATTTTCTGTTTGAATCTTTTATTCATTGTCTGATAAAATTTCGTCTGTTTATGCAGATTGTTTTCTGTTAGGCTGTTCAGAGTAAACCCTAACTTGATGTGTTTATCCTAACAGAGAACAAACCACTCAGCTCTCAGGTTTAAAGAACTCTTTTAATTTGCTTTCTCCTTCAAAAGATAATGTACATATTTTTAGATCATTTACTACTCTTAGCAGTGTAATCACTAGATAGTTTGCCAGAGACTGTAAGAAAGTTCATCTCCACGAGAAGCTTTATAATTTAGAAAATAACATCTAAAATCATCAAACCCTCCTGCCTACTGAAATTATTCTTTACATGCAGCGTTAAAGGAGGATAACTCATTGTTCATTTCCTCATTAGAAAAGAAAACTACCTGTCATTGCAGTAAAACTTCTCTATGCCACTTCCAGAACGGGTATGTGTAGTAAGTGGGTGATTTTGAATGCACAATAGGCAAGTGCTATAAAATCATTGTCTGATTTTAAATTAATTGGTTTTCTCCATTAGTTTCTTTTTGCTCTAACACACCCACAGTTCTACCATTTACACAAAAATTATACTCTGAAGTCTCACTCCTTCCAGCAGAGAGCAGTTAAAAGTCTGCCTCAGATGGGTAGCAGGCCCAGGGCAGGAGCCGGGTCCCTTTGGGGCGCAGGGAAAGGGCAGAGCGCTGGGGACCCACCGCAGCTGGGCTTCACACACCCCACTTCCCTCCCATGGAGAGGATGGTGGTGGGAGCGGATGGGGCCATGCCCATGTCTCACCCCAACATAGGCTCAAAACACAGGGGAGATGCATCCCTGAACAGGACTCCAGGATACTGTTGCGTCCGGTAGTTTAGATATAGTCGTAGTAATAAAAATATCAGATATGATCTGGACCTGTAGGTATCCTACTGCCTCAACCACATATAGCACCAGAACTGTTGCACCCAAAAAAATGAATTTTAGAAGGAAGAAAACGAAGCCTAAAGAAGGTCTGCAAGTAGAGTTTGTGCCTTCAGTTGTAAAACACTTCTAGGTCCTTTTGAATGAACACGTCTCTGGAAATATTGACTTGGAAATATTTAAAGGCTGCAATCGATCATATCTTTGATCTATAGATAATTCAAGAAAATAAGATCTAATAACATATCTTATTAAAGCTGATGAATGTAATCAGCAGCTTTCAGTCTGACTGAATATTGAATGCTCCTTTATAGAGCAATAATTCAAAAGAGTGGGGAGCCACTGCCCAAGGTAAATGGAAATAAAACCGTGAGGTCAAAAAGGATTCCCTGAAGTTAATTGTAAAACGGTTGGGCCGCGGTATTGATTTATGCAAATGTCTGTGTCTGTATGTGCGGCGGGCAGGCAGGAGGACTGGTCATCAAGGGAGCGACCCTGGGAGCAGGCAGAGAGGTTTGGGGACAGCCCCAGGTGGCTGAACCAGACACCTCACTGCCTGTCACCCATGCCCTGAGGCTCCAGGGTGTAAAGGTGGTCCCAGAGCGCCCAAGCAGCACCAGGATGGATAATTTGTGTTTCTCCTCCACAGATGCACACTCATACATGGGCTGCCGCCAAATATTTCCGAAGCGCAAGGATCAAAAAGCTATAATTAAACTTTATTATGCTTCATACATTGCCTGCTTGTTGGTGGGGGACTTTGCACCATACACAAACTAAAGTGTCCCTTACACAAGTATATAATATGACATATCTATCCTTAACCTGCATTACTTGCATTTTGGAGAGTGCAGGTGGAAGTTTTTCTTTACTTTGATGAAATATATGGAAAGAGATTGAATTTTTGTTTGAGAATACTAACTTGTGCAATGAATCTAATCACAGTTTGCTGCTGACATACTCATCATTGTGTTCAAATAAAAAAACCCAACTGTTCTTTTCTGCCTTTTCTCCTCAGAGACATCACGAAGTGCAGCCTAAGGCCATCTGACCACTTGGGGTAAGCGCAGTACAAACTGAGGGCGAGTTTGGCCTGTGCAGTAGGGAGGAAAAGCAGTTTCTTTCTTTTTCAAGTTGCTGTAGAATGGAAGTTTTTGTATCAATAGTCCTGACGAATTCATTAAGTGTAATTTGAAACCAGCCTGGTACAAAATTGTCCAGAAGTCTGTTAAAATCAATGTAACTATGGAGTGAGTAATTAGAATTCAATCAGCAGGGAAAGCTGCTGATTCTTAAGACAGAGAAATCAATATATAGTTTGGCAGAAATTATAAATTGTAATGGCTACATTCAGAAGGCAACCTGGTTTATACTTTTAAGATTACCAATTAGTTACATCTTTGACTTGCGTTCCCTCTGTGGGTCTACATCCAGTGAACATGGAGCTCTCTTTAGTCATACTTACATTTTTAATCATGGAAATTTGACTCATGATAAGCAATTTTATTGTTCTGATCAACTTAGGAAAAATGTCAATTTAAAACAAAAAAGCAGATAGAGACAGAGATAGCTTTCTTCATGCAAACGAAAAACCCACTCAGGCAGATCACTTTAATACTTATACTAATCATTAAAGTAAATAAAAAGATTTAGTCTGAAGATGTCTCACAAAAAATGGTATCTAATGGATTTGGATCCTGGTGTATAAAAAAGCTGCCTATAGTTCTACAATGGGCCTAGAGATGTGGAGATGGTAGCTAAAATGGTTACTACATCATGGCAGAAACTTCAGTGTTTTAAGAAAGACGTTAGAGCTTAAGTACAAAGTGTGCAACTTCCAAAGCTGTTAAAAGGACCTTCTGAGATTTTAAAGAGAATGTGTTGAGAAGTAGACGTTTCTGTCAAAGCTTCACAGGGGAGCTTTGACACAAACTTTGACACAAGTTCCGTGTTTTATTTTTGCTTTTTAATACAAATCCCACTTACAACAAAATCACAGAAAAACAATGTGAAATTATATGTAAATATATCTTACTACCTGGCTTGAGCCACCTCATCAAAGATAAGCATTAACGATTATAATAAAAGCATAGGAAAAAAAGAGAAATTGTGTGCAAATATATTGTGTTAGCTGTCCTAAGCCATTTCGTCAAAGATGAACGTTAATAATTTTTGGAGGCTTTCTGAGCAAGGCCCACCAATTTCAGCTGCTGAAGTTCAGCTCTGAGCACCAGAGAAAAGCAAGCAAACAACTTTCTGGAATAAAATAAGCAGGAAAGAGATGAGAGAAAAAAGTATGCAGCATGTTGACCTAAAAAAATGCTAAGTAATAGATTTTATTTCTGTGATCTGTAGACGATCCTCAATTCATCTGCACACGGCCTTGCTTTTAAAACAAAAAATCCACTTCTGAATCCTGCAAGCTAAGCTTAGCAGCTACTCCATCTGTTGAGCTATACTGTAGCAGGCAGAGGCCGTACTCTGTCTCTGCGTGTTATTTGTACCCAGGGTACAGTCTAAGGTTGTTGTTGCAAGCGGTGACCTCCTTTTCGGCTGCCTGCATGGGGATTTGTACGGGGGACCTCCAGACCGAGACAACATTTTGCAGCTGGGCACTGCCGTCATTCATTTGTTCCCTGGGGACAGGGGAAAAAAAAAGATCAGTGTTTTGCAAGTGGGCCCTGCATTTCTGTCAGGGGCTGGTCAAGTCTTGCTTTCCTTTAGGCTAGAGTATAAAGCCTCACTTCTTTGCAACTCATCAGTGTCCTATTCAGGTCAACTGCGTGACTCGATGCTGGTCTGTGCAATCATGGGAAGTTATTGCTGATCCCGGGATGCTCTGGTTTGGCATTAAGAGCAAACCATTTTAATAATCTAGTGTAAATCTCAGTTTTGTGCGTGTCTTCAGCTCCATCCTGCAGAGAAGCTCTTAAACTCTTTATGAGTCTCTGCCGTTTAATATTATGCTAGATAGGTTCAGCCTGCAAAAAGGAAAGTACATTGGCACCAGGCTTTCTTTTTTTATCACTGCTAAATATCAGGCTGACAAGACTGATAATCTTCCCTGATTACTTCCTTCACGTTTTATTAGAACATGTTCCTGCATTCATTCAGATATTTAATTTCACTATTGATGGCTGCTTCCTAAAACATAAACAATTCTGTCTTGGTTTGAAAAAAGGTTTATATGATATCCAATAATTGCCTTAAGTGACAGCAACCACCATTAGTAGCTCAATGCATTCTCCAAGGTTACTGGACTCAAGAGCATTTTCAGCTACTAATTGTTTTTCTTCATGCTTCTTTGTTTTTCCCTTGGTCTAATAATTAATTTCCTCATTCCTTCCTCAGGTTTTCATGTTCACACACTAATTTTCTTCCTCAAGCTCCTGAAATGTTTTTGTGTACCTTA
Source organism: Ibidorhyncha struthersii (assembly GCA_013398815.1). NCBI lineage: Eukaryota > Metazoa > Chordata > Aves > Charadriiformes > Charadriidae > Ibidorhyncha > Ibidorhyncha struthersii. The sequence goes on from VZSZ01004251.1 coordinate 348,066, forward strand.
ACCTTTGGATAGATCCACTGTCCTCCTGAGCATGCACCTGCTTCTTACATGGGGCTCCACTAAATGCGGTAACACTAGAGCTGCCCCATCAGCCTCAGAAGAGTCCCTGCTGATCTACACAGGTATGGGTAAATGTGGGGTTAGTTATTCACAGATAAAATTCCTTCTCCCTTGCAGTTCCTCCAAGCATGTAGCATTTGATTGCTACGTGCAGTAGGAAGCTCTAGACTTTTTGCACCAGCTTCCTGGCGGGCCACTGTCTCCTCGGAGAGAGCCTGAGGAGCTGCCCTTTCGCCACTTGAGCAAGGGACTGACAACAGCTAAAGGGAATTTCTAAATAATCATAGCATTACCGGGACTTAAACTCCCTCTGAGAAACAGTCCTGGAAGAAACAGATAAAGATCTAGATGTGCTCGAAGGGGAAGAAGCAAGGAATTGCAGTGGCTGTCAGACTGTGGAAATAATGACTCAGCCTCTATGAATATGGAGGACACTGGCTTGGGTGACGAGAGTGAGCCACAGCCATCGTTACCTTCAGGACTCTCAACCCAAAGTTTTTGGCAGCATTACCATGACAGTTACTCATGCTCACGTAGGATAGCACGGACATGCCAGAACAAAATGCGTTGCCTGTGCCCATTAGAAGCTCTTAGTTGGCAACAGGATCTCAATCTCTCAGCACCGTAAACTGCTACTTCTGCCATGACATATGTTTCCCATAGGTTTTGCAATAGCTGTGTGTAAATACTTGCAAATTTTTACACTGATTTACAAGATCGCTGAATGCAGTGGAAATCAGAAATGTGAAATTTGTTTACTTGCTCTGATCAGTGATTAATATAATCTCAAATGAAAAAATGTGCATTCCTGGAATACAGGATATTTCATTATCTCATTTACAGGAAAATTTCATGTTATGAAGCATCAGTCTTTGTGGGCCTGTTGACTAGAAGAAAGCTATTCTGTCTGTGTATTCAACCTACCCATACACTCAAAGCTACTATACATTAAAAGGATGGAGAACTCATTTTATCTATACACTTCAAGATATTAAATTGCATGTAGCTGATATTGCAGCTTTTCCTGTCAAATTATCCCATCTTTTGGTGGTGGTGGTGATAGAGGTAATGGTGGTGGTTTGGGCTTTCTAACACCAGGATAGGGGAAAAAAGACCTTAGTGAAGCAGAAAGTGTGGCTGTAACAATGCAGAAATGAAAAAGGATGCTCAGGGGCAAGTGTAATACCTGAAAGGTGTTGTAACTCATTTATTGAAAATGACCAGGTTTCATGCTACCATCATCTTCTTAAAGGATTGCATTCAGTCCTCTTTGATGGCTTAGAAGTCTCTTTTTCTATATAATGTAATCTTTACGGGCAGCTGCTAGAGAATGCAGCGTAATGAAGGCAGGTGCTGAATACAAGATGCATTTATGTCATAAGGTGAATTTCATACATTTTATTCGAAGTTGATCCATCAATTGCAAACCATGATCTGATTTAGCTAAACGGGAAGCCCCATTTTGCTGGTAAGGTGGCAGAACGGAAATCATATCTATAGCCTGCAGCCCCAGAACACTATTACAGCACAATGCATATACTCATTGGGGACAAGGAGACCTGAGCAAACTCTGCTAACGCATTCACTCTGACCTTCTACAGAGGATACCTTATCCTTATATTAAAAAACATACTGTAAAAGCATGTTTGCAGACACTTGGAAAGAAAAGCTGAAGACAAACTGCCCCCTATCTCATTTGCTAAATATCGTTTAATTCCTTTACTAAAACATCTCTCCTCACCCCCTCCCTCCCTGCCAGGTAAATTGGAAGTTGGTGATAGTAGGACTGGTGATCCAGTGGGAGCCTGAACTGTTCCATCTTGTTAGTCCCTGCTGATTGTTTTGGGGCAGTCCTCTGTAAAATCTGTTGCTTCACAGCTGGCAGGTAGCAGCTGGCTAGTAACTCCAGCTGGAAGAAAGGATGTGGCAGTAATTTTCTGCAGGTCCTGGGGTGTGAGAAGAGCAATCACAGGCGAAAACTCTGGAGTGGCCCAGCCTGCAGACACAATAGGAGTTGAGTTTCATGTTGTGGAGCCCTGGACTTCCCGGTTAATAAATCCAAACTGCAGTGAGAGAATGTATTTTGTTCTGTGTGGTGTACGGACCTGTGACAGCAGGGTGTCTATGGGATTTGCTAATAATGGTTTCCCTGTGAGCTACCAAACATATAGGATTTTTTTTTACAGCAGACGGTCCTGAAAATCCTGACTATTTCAATTTATTTGCTTTTGAAAACATAGCTTGGAAGTCAATGTTATTACACTGACACAAGCAGCAACTGTGTACCTAACACCAATTTGATGTCTGTGAAAGAGATTAAGGAAAACAAACAAAAAATCCTCCTACTTTAATTCACTGCTGGAAGTTTCAGTTGGTTTCATAAGTTTAGCTCTTTTTAGATGGCCTGCAAATTTGAAACAAAGGAACATATGGATATATTTATAAATCAAAAGAGTATACAACATCACTTATGCGTGTAGACTTAAACATGTGTTGACCTTAACATATATCATCAAAAAATAGTTTAAGACAGCTGTAGTTGGAAAATGTGGTTGATGACAACCCGCAAATGTTAGGTTAAAGATGCAAAGTGTGTACAGGGCCCACATTTCTTGCAGTTTCTTCTCCTGCCTAACATTCAAATAAAAACACTTTAATCCCTACTGACCAAGAACTTTGCAGTTTATAAACAACACAATAAATAGTTTTATCTGTGCTTTAGTTCTACAAGCGCTGTCAAATATTTGCCATGATGACTGTAAAGCTTTCCTAAATAATATATTTTGTACTAAGCATTTAGCTTTAAAAGGGCAATTATGAAGTAGAGCATTTATTTATAAAGCAAACAAAAGAATAACAGGCAGCTTTGTTTATTCTTTAGCTGTTTTCCCATAGTAATTAAAATAATCCCAAAAATTACCAAACAACAAAAACATTTAAGCTTTTCCATTTCCAAAATGTGATTAAATTCCCAAGCACACATGTTTTAAAATCACTTAAAAATAAGTATAAGCAACCATTCCATTTGTGAAGCCCAGATCAGGTGTGTACTAGGAAAGTACTTGAGAATATGCTACAGTTCCATTGGTTGTTAGCAAATGCTTAATTGCACACATAGATGTTTTCCTACATAAAGATGAACCCTAAAATTGTTTTAGATTCTCTCATGGATGGGGTGATAGATCACATTCCCCTCTCCAGATGCAGAATAACAGTCTCTAGCAATGAAAGCACTGCTCGAGTGCATTTGCAAAAGTTCATAATCTGTCCCAAGTTACTTATCAAGTATTCTTAAATTTCATTCCAAAGATGGAGAGATGGAAAATTATGATAGCACCTGGAAAAGGTGAGTTCGGTAGTCACAAATCTAAAGAAAGTCCTGCCTAGGAGAATGGGTCATTTAGAGCTTCCTTAAGAAAACCACCTTTGTTCAGCAGGTTTCAGTGAGACAGAGGCAGAAAGAGGGTGGCTTACATTGAATTCATGAGTGGGATAAATTCATTGCAGAATTCAAACACAGGTAAAGGATGATTGCTTCCTATTAAGGAAACAATCTGCTCTGGGTCGTGGTTTTCTTAGTAGGAAGCAATGATTTAATGTGTAACAGATTACCACAAAGAAGGTAGAGAGCTATTCTGCATCTGGGAAAAGGGCATTAAATGAACGAGGTAAAACTAGATTTGTTATGAGGAAAAGTTTCCTAAAAATAAAGAAAAACCTTCCTCGGAAACCTAATTACTAGAGAGAAAGTAAGCCAAATCCTGGAGAGCACGGTTTATATACGGCTGAGCTGAGCTGAGCCAAGGGAAATTAGCAGGAAACCTGTGAGATTTTTTAGGATTTTATGATCCTGGGCCTTCATCATGGCATTCAGTTGCACTTTCTTCTACAGTATTTTGCAGCAGTGGACCCTGAAGGCAGGAAAAATGGCTGTGGATATGTGACAGGAGGGAAATCCGCTCGGCTAGAGAACTTCCCGCCGTCATCCCCGTTTTCAGAACAGCTCCAAGCCTAGTTCCCAGCTGGAGCTGAAGCAGTTCTTCCAGATCTCCTCCTCTTTGAACAGTCCAACGTTAGAGGCATATTTAGTTTTCCCAAGCTACTCTTGCTTTTAGAGTCTAAAGTTAGGCACTTTAGTGTTTGTAAAGCTTGATTACACTGTTATGAAGATACAGAGTTTAATTGCCCATTCATGCTGCTCACTCCCAAATCTATCTTGTCTCCCAATCTTAACTAAGAGCTTTTAATATGTGAGCGTGTTCCCAGAACCAGGAGCACACATAATTGCAAATAATGATCCGACTAGGAGGAGGAGTAAGAGAATGAGATGTGCAGCTTTATCCACCCTGCTAGATCTCACGTAAAACAGCACCACATAATGGTCAAGTCCATCAAATACTGCCAACATACTATGCTACATTAGCATAGTAATTAGACTAAAAGTTTATAGCTAAAAGAAGATGGCCCACAAGAGCAATCACCATTGTCTCAGTATAATATCTTCATCTAAAAAACCCAGCTGTGAGAGTATTTTTGGCAGAAAACAGGCAATAATAGGCCCCTCTTGGTTATTCCCCTCAAAAGCTATCTTTTGTTTCATGTGTCTCAACTTCTAGCTAAAGGGAGGTATGTGATGAGCAATGAAATTTCTTCCAAATCTTAGGCTAGCCAGCATGCATCCTACATCCAATACAGAATATTTGACCTTGTTTTGCTTAGACTGCTCCTGTAATAATACTTTGCAGAGGTGCAAAGGCGTAGGACAGTACTGACACTTGGCCACATGTGAATTATGACACGATGACCAAGTATTTGGGACTAACGCCCACACTAGATTTTCTTTAAAAAAATCTGTAGTTCTCTTTCTGTCTCTCTCCTACTATACAGTGTTTAGTTGTCAGTCTGCCTAGTCTTTATTCCACATTCCACCTTCATTTGCCCTAGAATTTCTCGGTAACTTTTCTGGCAGATAGGAATACCATAATGTCATAATTTGCTCAATGTTTGAATCCACACTGTCAGAATGGGTTCAAAATATGTCCATTGGTCCTAATAAGCAATGCAAACATTCAACATGTAGTACAATGCTGATACTGGCTGAGACAACCATATACTGTTTTATTTCGTTCACTACTCCTTTATCTGTGCTTCAAGGCAGCTGCCAAACTGTCATGTCAGTGTATTTCTGCATTTTATTCCAGGTGTTTTAGGATGGAAGAGCAACCATAACACTGGAATGACATATTTAATGGTATGGTGTCTTGTTTCAACATATTGTGAATCACTTTGGAGACACACTCAGTTTCATGTATCAGTTTGTTTCTCTTTCGATTTATACAGACAGCTTGTCAACAGATGTTGAATCAGTGCAGAACTTTCTACTATCGAGAGTGCTGTTGGGAGTAAGAGAATTTTGTTTGTCTCACATTCAGAGGCTGTATAGAGACCAAAACACAATATTTTACTTCTCTGACATTTAGTAGTCATGTAAAAGATAGTAAAATTGCTCTAAGAGAGGTTTTGGTGGGGTTTTTTTTCAGCCTCTGTAATGACTAAGAGCAGTCAGCCATAACTGAGAAATACAGACTCCACAGTAAGGATGGAGACGATCTGCTAATGTCTCTTCAGTCAAAACTGAAAGACAAGCATGAAGAACATACCCTTCAAGATCTTTATGAATGCCTTTAAAGCATTTAAGTCAAACAGTTAAGAAATTCACAATTAATTTTGTGTGAACACCAAGGTACCAATAACTGAAACACCAAAGAAACTGTCTCCCAGTTAGGCACTTCAATACAATAGGCTATTCTTTGCTAGGAGGTACCATAATCAAGCATTATTTGGCAGAACAAAGATAAATGTTTCCCCTTCTCTAGAACCAGGTGAACTAGAAATTACAATGTTACGTATCTTTCACAAACACAGTTCAAAAGGCCTGGAAAAACAGACCTCTCTTGGAATTTTCTTACCGTAGCAATGAAGGCTTTCATAAAATCATAGAATCGTCTAGGTTGGAAGGAACCTTTAAGATCATCAAGACCAACCATCAACCTAACACTGCCTAAAACACCACTAAACCATGTCCCTAAGCACCATATCTACATGTCTTAATTTAAATACCTCCAAGGATGGTGATTCCACCATTTCCCTGGGCAGCTTGTTCCAATGCTTGATAACACTTTCTGTGAAGAAATTTTTCCTAATATCCAATCTAAACCTCCCCTGGTGCAACTTGAGGCTATTTCCTCTTGTCCTATCACTGGTTACTTTGGAGAAGAAACCAACCTCCACCTTGCTACAACCTACAAGGTAGTTGTAGAGAGTGATATGGTCTCTCCCCAGCCTCCCCTTCTCCAGCCTAAACAACCCCAGTTCCCTCAGCTGCTTCTCATAAGACTTGTGCTCTAGACCCCTCACCCTTCTCTGGACACGCTCCANNNNTAGTCCTGCTGGCCGCATTATTCCTGATACAGACCAGGATGCTGTTGGCCTTCTTGGCCACCTGGGCACACTGCCAGTTCATATTCAGCCGGCTGTTGACCAGCACCCGCGGGGCCTTTTCTGCCAGGCAGCTTTCCAGCCACTCTTCCCCAGGCCTGTAGCGCTGCACGGGGTTGTTGTGACCCAAGTGCAGGACCCGGCACTTGGCCTTGTTGAACCTCATACCATTGGCCTCAGCCCATCGGTCCAGCCCGTCCACATCCCTTTGTAGGAATCCCTCTGTTTCAGAGGAACTTCCTCCTTGTTTTACAAACCACATTTCAACTGAAAGCCTTTTGACGCTCTTAAAGACCTCGTTCATTTATTTGAGGTCTGTGATTCTGTGGTAGGGTAGCAGTGTTCATATCTCATTTTTGGAGTGAGATGAGCCATATTGGGTGAAAGTGTGAACTCCTGATTTTTAGATGGGCTGTCCAGGAAGACAGCATAGGAGTGATCACATAGGATAGGACCACAAGGAGCTTGTAGTCCAACCTCCAGCACACGACTGGGTCAACCATGGGGTCAGGCCAGGTTGGTCTGGGCTTTATCCAGTCTTGTCTTGAAAATCTCCATGCATGGAGCATGCAAAACTGGATATACTTTGATCTAAGGTGTAAATGTACTATATAATAGCCTTAGAACATACATACACCCTGTGCTAGACAGAAGGAGTAAGAGAAGGGGAGCTAATCTTAACCTTCCCATCTACCCCTGTGACTGGAAGTCCTCACCAGCCTTTTAAATACACAATGAATTCACTTTTTCAGAAAATCAATTTTCAGGACATCCTGAGGAATTTTCCAGCCCTCAAGCACTTGACAGGGTAGTAGGTGCCGTTTGAAGAACATTTTAGAATTGGAGTAAGATAACACACTAACCTTCAGACAAAAAAAGATTGCAGCTACTGTTTTCTTTTGGCCATCTTTTGAGACAGGAATCCATTACAATAAAATAGCTTCACAGTTAACTCATTGAAGTGTTGAAGTCAACGTGGGTTTGTTTTTAGAGACTTCTTAAAAATGAAACTTTCTAATAGCTGAAGAACAACAGACACTTTGAATTGCCTAATATTTTTGAATGAGCAGACAACTTGCTTAAAAAGCCTTTGATAATTACCCCAGCATGCCAGTTACTGAGCAAATGAATTTTATACCAAGTTGCTAGCAGTTTTTTTAAAGAAACAAGCAAATGCCCCATAGCAATGCTTAGTAGAGGCAAATTTTAGCCTCCTAACTGAGAAAAGAAGCATGTTGTAGGTGGTGTATTTCTAGCTAATTAGCTGAAAATTAAAAAAGCTCAAGGAAATAAAATGAAACTACTTGCTGAATGGTTTATGCCCTAAAGCAAAAGACACCTCCATAATGATAAAATGCTTTTAATCACCAAAATTTTGTCTAATCGGTTCTATATTGATATACAACACACAGCACCGAAACTGTGCCAGTGTGGCCCATCCCAGAATTCACTGCAGTAAATGATCGCGCTGGGAATTAATTTTCCTAATCTAAAAGACTCTCTGAAGGTCTAATCCTTCCCCTTGGGAAAAGGATCAGGCCAAACAGGCACAGTTTTGCCACAGCTGCTACTCAAGTCATGTTTTTTATATTGATTTTTTCTTTAAACATAAGAATCCCAACTTCTGACCCCTTGAAATGCGTGTATCTGTAGGTGGCCGAACTAGCTTTGCCAAAAACTTGGAAAAATGTCAAGTGGAAACCTGGGCTGCATGGAAAGTTCAGCAAGAGTGAGGGGTTTCCTAACAGCTCACAGCGTGTGGTTTCCATCCCACCTCTCGTGGGGGAACGGTCCGAGGGCCCACAGGGGGATTTAGGAGACTTACACAGTGTGCACCCGCAGTCCACAGAGAAGCAGTTGTGAGCGCGGGGAACTGTGACCACACCAAACTTTCCTCCATGGCTGTTGCTGCTAAGCTGACCTGAAAATCTACACAGAAAATGTGCTTAAAGAGCCTAAATTGTTCTTAAAGTAAAGTAAAGGTGTTTTTATTTCAGTGAATTGACCTGTAATTTTTGGCAGGTTTTGGTTTCAATTCGTGACCTGTCCTCATTCTTCTCCAACTGCACTGTTACTGTGAGGAGGCATCACCATCAGCCGCTGCCTCACTGCTTTCAGAAGATGACTCTGCTACTTTAACCATTGAGCTGCTTGTCTACAAGAAGTCATAGGAGACATGCAGAAACCTGCCAAGAATGGGGTTTCTGATGCAGGCGCTGGCTCCGTACCAACCCCACTGACACAGACAGACTGCCGCCACCCTTTCGTAATTTGTTTCTTTTTTGCTTCATGTCAGGCTTCAGAAGGTGCTGATTACATTTACGTAGTTGATGAGCTTCCTAATCCAGCGTCCAGTTTCACCTGCATGTTGAATTTTTAATCTTGTAAAGATTCTTAAATCCATAGCTGGACTATGCCCTCTGCACTGGAAGAACCTGTGGGGGAACAAGTATTATATAAGCTAAACACACAAGGGTTGGGTTTTTTTTAAGTTGTAAAACAAGACTTGGCTTTTTCCCAAAGCAATTAATTTATTCCTTTAACTGAAAAAAAAAAATAATCAAGACATCGGATCTTTTCAGTGTTATATATAACTTTAATCAGTTGATGGGTGCAGCCTGAGTAGATCAATCTGAAGAAATATGTTTGCAGCATGTACTTATTGAGTGAAATTAAATCTACAACACTCAGAAGGTTAATCTGTATATCCTTATTAGAAGCTTCAGTGACCTTCATTACAGTGTTCGCAGGAAACTAAAACTCAGTAGGCACGTTGTTTTTCTCTAAAACCTCACTGGCCATCACGAACTAATAAACCTGTAATTTAAATCTGAGGTTGCATTTTTTTTGTTAAGGCATATGGTTATCATAGTATCACATGCCTACCAGGTTGTCTAAAAGGGGCAACGTGCCCATCTCTTATGAAACAGCACACAACTGGCATATTCTGCTGTTAAACCTATTTCCCTCCTTGCTTCCTCCCCTTTTTATTTCTATGAGGGATCCAGACAAGCTACAGATGTAAGGGATAGTCTTTGCTCACCAGAACTTTAAAAGTGGATCCACGGTTGGCTTTAAAGGAAAAGAAGGCAAAATCTTTGCTCCCTGGGTCTGCTCTGAGCTGCTCGCCTCTGTAATCCACTCTAACTACGGAGATCCTTAAGTGAGCTAAAAGAGAGCAAATTTATAGCACCACGGTGAGACTATATGTACTCAGACAACCCAAACCAAGCTGGAGCAGGATGGCTTAGCGCTTGGATTGGAAATCTGTAGGGAACACCCCTGCGCATAGGTCTTGGCTGCCTGTGGCTGCTTCAGATCCTGGAGCACTTTTCAATGAACATGTGTTATCCCCAGTGCCTAAGCTCTAGCTGGAGTAATTACACTCTGCTTAGTTAAAACCCCCTGGAAATCAGAGCGGCACACAGCTCTGTACTGTCTGCTCTGGACCACCGTCTTGAGCTAGTTGGCGATGTTCAGCTTCACGTCGAAGGTGGTTGTGCTTCGCTGGTTTGAAAAGTGATCCCTGCGCGCTGCCTGTAACAGTGTGTGAGATGATTTGAGACCTGTTAGGGTAAAAGACGTAAAAACGCAAAGTGTTATGTTACCGCTATTCCAAGAAAGGGCTTATGCGGTAAGTGAGCGATGGGGCAGTGACTCAGGGAGCACTCAAAAGTGCGTGCCAGGGTAGTTTCAGGGAAACAGAACTGCAGCAAAACGCCTACAGGGGAGAGAGCCGGATAGAAGTGGTTTGAGCACAGCTCTGGAAAGTCAGAACTCTTCTGTGCTTACCCCATTCCAGCAAGAGCTAGGGCTGTTGCTTCAAGGACCTCCTTGAAGAAACGTAAGCGAAGCGATGTGCCCGTTAGAGATAATGCCATTTATCTACACGGCTGGCCTATTGTCCCAATAAGCTAATAACGTATGCGCTAATTAAATATTTTTCTCTCTCACCCTGTCTCCCGTAGACGACAATAAAGTTTTCACACTACCTGTTTTAGCAGCCCATTCCAGCTACGACTTGCCTCTCTACCTGGCAGCCTGGATACGTTTATTTGTCAGCACAGGGAGAGCCCACCTCTGGAGATGGCACAGCAAACAAAACCTGTTAGCAAAGCGCTTAATCTCCGGGGCGCTCAGAGGCAGGGAGGGAGCGCAGCTCTCCGCGCAATGACACGGGCGCTGCAGAGGCGGCGGCGGCGGCGGCGGCGGCGGCGGCGGCGGCGGCGGCGGGGGGGCANGTGGGTGTCCCGTTCAAGCGTGGGGGCCCCTCCCCATCCCGCCTCGTCCCCGAAGTTTTGCGGTGAAAGTTTGTGCCTCGGCGCCGCTGCGAGAGGCGCCTCGCGGGAGCGGCGGGCAGGTGAGGGGCGGCCGCGGGGCGGGGCGGGGCGGGAGCCCCCACTCGTGGGTGGGTGGGTGAGCAAGTGGGTGGGTTTGCTGCGGGATTTCCTCCCTGGCCCCGCAAGCAGCGGCTCCCCCGGCGCGGCGCTCCGCCGGCACCGCCCAGCCCCGGGGC
>VZSZ01004251.1:359523-415053 GCA_013398815.1 Ibidorhyncha struthersii
CGGCTAGTATTGCCTGTGCGTTTTCAAGCAGTAGAGTGAATGATTGGGGCAGACCGCAGGTCTGCTTGGCATGCTGGTAGCGCTTCGGTTGACTGCAGTCAATAAACAAGATCGTGTAATTTCACCAATTTAAAAAAGGCAAGATCTTGTTTTGATACGGTCCTTTCTCTAATCTCCCCCATCCTAAGGTGGGCGGGGGGGAAGGAAAGGCCACCTCCAACCCTGCTAGAAGACTGAGAACCATCAAGTTGCTGTCTCGTGAGCCCTGTTTCTGTTTAACTTTCCCAAATCCAGGTGGCTTTCCACGGGACTGCTCGCTGACTTCAAGCAGTGCTACAGGCAGGTAGGAGCTAAGCATGCTAAACCTGTCTTTGTCTGCTGAGGTGCAGTGGGGTCTCCCGCTCCAGACCGGGAGCTGCTGCTAAGAAGAAGAATGCTTTTTCCTTTTTGAAGCGAGATGTCCTGCGGCTGTAGAATGAAACCCTTGGTATTGAACGCTCTGGTAAACTGGTGAAGTTCCAAACCCGTCACCTTCAGTACTGGAGTGTCTTCTCCGTTCCCTTTAAGTAAGCAAAGCTTTTCATGATGCTGGTGTGTTAACCTACATACCTCGTGGGCAGCACAACTCTGCATTTATCTACTGTTAACACAAGCATAGCTTTTTTTGTTTGTTTGTTTATATAAAGAGTAATCGTTAGAACTGCAGCTTTAAACTAACCTACAGGTGGCTGAGGGTTGCTGTGTGGATCAAACTAATACAGTTTGAAGTTCAATGGGATTTATGGTTGAGGAGCAGGACCAGGTAAGTGGTTGTATTTGTGCAGGTTCAGAAGCAATGCAGGTGCTATGGACAGTTTTCAGTCACCTGGTACAATTCTTATGGAAAAATTTAATGGTATCAGAAATCAATATATGCTGCTTTATGAAAATGTGTCTTGTTTACATCCATTGCCTCATTAAGATGATTTTTTTATTTGGAAATATATTGAAAGGATAATGAGGAACTAGTGACTTTAATAGATTAAAATGGCCTAATCAAATGCAAACCATATTTTCTTTGCCACGTTATTAATCTTGTATAGTGTGTTGTGTGCTACAAAGTGCATTAATAACAAAACATAATTGCTGTAAAAGAACATTGTGGTCTGCTATGTAACAAGGGAGAGTGAAGTAGAAAAATGTTAAATATGTGCAACTTGGCTGGATGGGAAGTTACTTTGGTGATGTTGATGTTTGGAAATTCCTGATTGCTCTTGAAATTTTAAATTTTTGAGCTCTGTTTTTTTTAAAGGGGTTTTATTGTTCCAGGATTTTCAGTAGGTGAGGGAAGGATGCTCACTTTGTTTAAACAGCTTTCTCCTTTGAAAGGAAATCCCTACGTATTTCATACAAAATATTTTATTATTTTTGTTTTACGGAACTCTGTAACAAATTCTCTTAACTTGATTCACAAGGTTGGTAGGTAGTAATCTTCTGTTATTGCCAGTGATAAAAGTTGTGCAGGCCAGACAGTGTCTTCACTTTGACACAACCTTATAAGCGGCTCTTCAGGTGAGCATGTTGCTGAGGTGTCAGCAGGACCAACGTACGAGTGGGCCTGGATGCCGGGTATCTCCCTCTCTGGCACCAGCTGTTGAAACACTGTCTGTCGTGGGGTGAGAGGGAAACTCATCACTGCACTGCCCTGTACTCAGCCCCTGTACTGAGGCCTGCCGGATTGTTAACCATTCCCCCCTGCCCCGATAGCCCCAGTAGATTCCTGTGGACAGGAAGGGCTACATTATGGGAATTTTGGTTTTGGTTTTTTGTTTGTTGCCCTTTTTTTTTTTTTTTTTTAATTTCTACAAACTTTCTCAGCAGTGCTGAGTTGCGTTACCTTGATCTGGTTATGCACTTAATTCAAATTTCTGTAAGGGCATTGACTTCACTCACCCATAATACTCAGTGTAACTTGCTGGAGAGAGAAAATGGCAAATACTGTATATTTATTCCTAGCAGTAGAAGGAAGGAATGAGGAACTGTGCAAGCATTGTTCAGAGCTGGAGCTGTGCCTTGCGGCTAGTTGTTGTGAAGCCAGAAAGTTGAGATGTGGACAGTGGAAAGGTGATCCTGGAGGATCACCTGTGCATGAAGTAGGACACAAGCTAACAGATGAGAAGTGAGGGAGGAGGGGGGAGCATTGAAGTGAGAAGATATCCTTGCCTCCTTCCGCTGCCTGAGCTGAAAGTAGCTTGGGCCAGTGTCCAGCAGCACATTCCTCGGTGCAAAATTTGCCATGATACTCCAGTGGAGGCATCAGAAAATGTATTGCTTCTAAGGGTAAGGGAGGAAGAAAAAAACCAAACGTGTGTGTGGTCACAGTAGCTTTCTGTGTCCTTTTTCTCATTTTGCTTTCATTAATTCAGTTGTATCTAAGAAGATGCTGAGTGGGTGGGAATTTGTGGTAACCCACAGTAATATGAAAATTTTGACCGTTATAAAAAGCATCTGTTTTTTTCATCGGTATTCTGCTGGCTAGCCACTTGTCTTGATCATCTTTTTTTCAGGTAAAGGAGAAAAAGTGGAGGGGAATTAAAAAGAAGAGTTTCTAAGTAGTTTGAGACAATCTAATGTTTTGCTTTTATATTTTTTTGATTTCAGAACTAGGTGATGGTGAGGGTAATAGTGGCAAGGAAATAGTAAGTTAGCCAAATGTACTGCGATCAAATGCCATTGGTATTCTGTGGTCTGGAATAGGAAAAAGTCAGGAATGGTACATGGGTGCTGCAGGTGCCTCTCTTCAGCTGGAGGTATATTTGCTTGTCAGGAAGAGAAAGGTGGACAATGTACTGAAATGAGGAATCACAGCAAAAGCAGGAGATGCGCTCTTCCCCATTTTTGGGTGGCTGTGCTATTTCAGTTGCTTGTGTTGGCCCTGTACAGGAATGTGCCTCTTTGAACTGGACCCAAAACACAAACAGGGAAAAATGGAAGGATTTTACATTAGCGGAATGTGAATTCCTGAAACTCTTAAATTTGACAATGGAATTAAACAATTTGGCCTCAGAACTGAATGATTATAAACTTGTCAAGTTTCTAAATTTTTGCTGCGGAGAGGTCTGTGTTGTCCTCTAAGGCATGTAGTGGTTTTGTCTGCCGGTTTAACTGTTTCTCCATGATGGATAAGAACAATATGTAGTAATCTCTCTCCGATACTCAAAAGGATGTGAAATTTTGGGATGTGTTGGTCACTATGACATTTTCTGTGCAGGCTTGGGTTTAAATGGATGGGACATTGGGTTCCATACTTCCAAAAGAGATGGGAGGCAGGTTGGGCTAAAGAAAGAATCGGGTTCAGCATAGGTGAGAGGAACACAGCAGTGGTTTAGGCTGTAGTAGTTTCCCTGTAGCAAGCCATCCTATCCAGCAGGATGGTCACGCTGTCACCCGGTGAAGCCATGTTGTCCAGGACTGGTGCAAGATTTACAGCTTAACTGGGGATGCTGAACCTCTGTCTGGATACAGCTGCTCTCTTTTGAAAATACTTAGGTTGAAAGTAATTGCTTGTTGGCTCTTTCTTCACAGCTACAAGAGAGCATTCATCTTGATTAAAGAATATTTGCAGGTATTTCCTCTTTGCCAAGACACTAGAGAAGTGTTATCCATGACTGTTGCTTTTTAATACTAAAGGAGCAAATTTGTCAGTGTTCTGTGGCCATTTTTCAAGTTCTACTAGAAGACTCATGGATGCAGACCTTTTTTAATACCGCTATCATTTTTTCATATGTGGGTTACAAATCACTATGTTAAATAAATTAAACTACTTATTCAAGCTGAAAGGCCTTTAAAATCTTATAAGATAGCAGAATAGCTTCAGATTTTGGATGGGTTTAATGTATTTAGAGTCTAACCTGTGCTAAAACAGGTAGTCTTAATTTAAACTGTTACTCTTATTTAAAACTATTCTTAAAACTTGGCCAACACATGAATAAAGAATACAATTAACCTAATTGAAAGCAGCATGAAAACTCTTGATACAAAGATAATTGTAGTGACTGTGATGGTGGAGTAAATTGGCTTTAGGCTGTATTTGGTAGTTTAAAAAAACAATGCACCTTGAACTGCTGTTTCCTTTTAGGGTCTTCTATCCACTCAAAACTGAAACTAGCCTAGTAGAAAAACATCTCTCTTCTTACTCACAGATTAAATTGCTTGGAAGTGCTCCTTGATTTTACTGTGCATCTGAAAGTTGATGATGCAGGGCTTGTAGATGGTGCTGCATGCAACCATGATGGTGTTTGGGCACGGTCAGCTGTATATCCTATGCCATCGTGCATCATGGATGCACGCAATGGCTGGTATTGCTAACGGAAAAGTCATCAGCACCATTCCTTGGTAAATCCTTCATGGGCTGTAGTTTGATTAAACCAGTGTTTCCTGACTTCCTTTAGCAGTAAGGTCCCCATTCCTTCTTTCTGGAGGAGTTTTTAGCTGGATGAGCTTTCTGAATGTTACTGTGCAGGTGTGTAAGCCCTTATGGTGGTGGCAAGAGCTGGGCAGTCAGGGACGATGAGAGTAAGTGTCTAGAGAGAGCAGCAGTGCCAGCCTACACGTCGGAACATTCATGGAGGTGTGAGGTACTTTGCTTTCAGCATCATCCATGTGACCTGAGAAGGCTTTTCTTCCCACTTAAGGACATTGGTTTTCAGAAAGGAGGGCTGAAAATGTGAGAGTTTTGTGTAGTTAGAGATGGAAACAAGTGACAAAACCACAAGAGTGGGCTTATTTGGAAGCACGCCACTATTCATTGTGTGTGTCTGGATTGCTCTCTTTTTTATTATAAGAAAGTTACAAATCCCAAACAACTTTTTCAAAAGAAACTGATTCCTGCTTTCTAGTACCTGCAATTTAATTAGTTTCTTTCAAAGATACTCATTCAGACCTTCATGTCTTATTTATTTGGCTTCCTTTTTTTTTTTTTTCCTCTCTAATCCAGATGCTGTCAATGTCCTGTTACGTGAACAACACAGCTTTTGTCTGGGGAAAACAGAAGAGGTTTGTACTCATTAGTCTTTTGACTAATGGTTCTTGAAGCATTGCTTATGCTGGGAAGCTTCTGTTTCGTCAGCAGAGTGATTTCTGAAGACGTGCAAACAGTGTATTTGCTGCAGGACTGAAGTTAGGTGCAAAGACCTAAGTAAACCTTTTAGGGTAGATAAGGAGGACTGTAAGTCTGAGAATGCTGAGGGCATTGTAGGAAAAGGTGCAAGCGATACGAGCTAATGAAGAGCTGGCTGAAAGGAGGCCCTGCTGCCCACACCCTTGCACAAGGCATTTTACAGAGAATCCCCAAGCATTTTCTCTGGTTTTGCCCAGTCTTCAGTGCTTCCTTCCAGTCCTGTGCCTCGTCACAGTAGCCGCAAAAAGGTGCATGTGTATAACGTGTAGGAAATTCCATCTCTGCAGAATCAAGGTAGAAAGAGCTAGATGGAACAAAGCACCGACTCACCTTCCTTCCGTGTTTCAGGTTCAAATCAGATACTTCATGACCCATACAAAAAAGACTTCAGACAGAACATTTACATTGTGTTAATGTCTAGCTATCTGTCTTCTACAGTACAATTACATATAAAATGGTTAATATTTAAACTCCGGTTTACATTTTTAGCAGGCAAGTTTGTGTTTCAGAGAAGTGTATAGTTTTAATGGCACAGAATTACGAAAAATTCTTTAAAGTTCTGAACACAGTTCTGTTGTTCTTGAAATCTTTTGTCTCTTTCTAATGTTCTTTGTTCATTCAACAGCTATTTTTAATGGGAGTTCCTGCAAAGCCTTATGTGTATGTGTATTTTTAGAAACTCAGCAATTACAGATGTAAAAGTGCTGAGTTATTTAAAAATACAAACGTAGAACATGCAGTACTTGTACATTTCAGAATAACTGTTAAATGATTGCATTTTCTCTTTATGTTTAGTTGGATGCACACGTACTTTAGCTCTGGGGTTTTTTTAACAGATTTCTCTTTCAAATATTTTTTCAGTAGGCTGTCTTCCTTTAAAACTTTGAGTTTTTCTTTGCATTCTTTGCAGTAGTTTACCAGACATCTCTATCAGATACTCACTCACAAGGGTGTCCATTGTGTTGAATTTTAACACTTTTTCTTTGGCTGTGGAGGCCAGTTTCAACAGCTGCTCTTCAGGTTCTAGTTATGCGCTTCCAAAGTGAATGTGTTCTGATTCATGTTAAGGAGTTGGCTTTTTTTATGATCCAGTGTCTTCTATGTTCTGTTGTATAAACTGAACTTTATGGCTCCTTTGTAGCAGGTGCAGGGTATCAGGTAAATTACTACCTTGTTCTGGGCCCTCTGTTGTGCAAGAAAGTAACCTCATTGATAAGGTTTTGTTCTCATTTCCATTGAACTTAGTGGCAAGAATTGGGTTCTTCACAAGTCCTTTCCGTGTTGCAAAATAGCTGTGTAAAAAGATGATCCATTAATTCCCTTTCTGCTCTGTTACTGATACCGTCTTATGTTGACGTTCCCTAACCCTGCAAAACTCAACTCGGATTCATGTTTAAGGGTAAACATCAGAGTACGACTCCCCAGAGCATAGGCTGAACCGATGCCGAGGCACTGCGAGTGGAGTTGTTGCGTTGTGGGGATGACTGCAGGCATCCTTCCTCGGGCACACAGGCTGGTGCAGTCTAGAAGCAAAGACGCTGGGTTGCCCGTGGCAGGGGGCTGGTAGCACTGAGGCACAACCTGGCCACCTGGGATGGAGGGGTGCCTCCAGCTGCTGCTGTAGCTTCTCAGGGGTGGTGGCTGGTGGCCAGTGGTGTACTGGTATGACACCCGGGCATCTTGTTTCGGGTGTCACCTCCCTCCGTTATGGCAGCAGGCAGTGTTTGGCAGTGTGGAGGTGGAATGGTCTCTGCAGCCACTTCGAGAAGCACTTCTGCTTAGAACTCATCCAGGGGTAGAAAGATTGTCGAGATTGGGAACAGAAATCTAAGCATTGAAAGTAATAGCTTGTAAGAGCTCCAGCTTGTATATAGTACGCTGTTTATACAGTCTCTGGTGAAGAATAAAAATGTAACACAAGAACAAGCTCCGTCTCTTGTTATTCCAGGTTGGTGTCTCAGGGGAAGATACTGAAGGAGATGCAGGCACACTGAAAACTTCAGAGAAGTGAGCCATGCGTCCTTCTGAAAGCTGAAAAGTAGCCCTCTGACAGGGTCATGAACCTTAGACAAGTCTTTGTGTCTGTACTGATGTTTGGAGTAGCTGGTCTACTCCTCTTCATGTATCTGCAAGCTTGGATTGAAGAACAACATACAGGTACAGTAAGTTTTCTTTCTTTCTTCTCTTCTTTTTTTTTTTTTTTTAAAATGTAATTGCATCCATTACTTAAGATGATTGTGAAGTCCAAATACATGTGGACAGCTGGGGGGAGTCCCCCCATTTGGCAGCAGAATGGCATTGAAAACAGACTTGGTTTAATTGCTACACTTCATATAAGCATTAAGAAATTTCTTGAGTCACATGAAAAGATGCCCCCAGCTACCTAATCGTATCGTGTCAGCTTCATTTGCAAAAGCAAGTGTTGCAAAAACATATTGTGCATGCATGAAGCCAAGCAAGTCCAGTTTAGAAATAATTCTGTATGCTGATTTTCTGTGGGGTTTATACATTTTATTTTGTGTGGCAAAGCAATTTTTTGAGAATTGCTGCTGTGTCTTTTAGACAAAAGCGGGCTTCTCAGCAATAATGGTCATGTGGAATTGTCCTATCCTGTTGGTTTTTTTTTGTTTGAGACAGAGTTAGATACTGGCCTTACAAGCCTTTTTTAGATGCAGCATCAGAGTCATATTACAACTTCAGGTAAACCTGTATTAGCATTGGCTCAGGATTACACTCCTGAGTTGAATTTCTTGTTCCGCACTCACCTTATTTCAGTTGGCACCACAGATTGATCTAGATTCCATTTTGGATGGAACTAAACCATCCTATTCACCTCAACCTCTAGTGGATGCTCAGGTCACACGACCAGTCTAGAGTTAGTCTGATGTAACCTCCCCCTGAAATGCGTATAGAGTGGATGTCAGTAAGGTCCTTAACACGCTCACTGTTTTGGTCTGGAGATCCACTTCTGTTGCATCATGTTACTTGATGGCGTATCCTTGATTTTAGTTGTATACTTGTTTTGTTTGGGGTTTTTTGTTTGGTTTTTAGGCTTTTTTTTTTCCTCATTACCAATACGGAATGTTCCCAACTTCTTAAGAAGTCCTGATTTTTATGTCCTCTTGTCTTATTGCTCAGCTTCCATTTCCTCTGTAAAACTTTTACTTTTTAGTATGCTGATACCATTGTGAAGAAATACATCTGTAAAACCACATTAGTCTTCTGCCTTTATTGATCTGTGCTTTTATTCTGTATGAGCTGCTAGGCTCCGGTATGTTTTAGAGAGTAGTGGTGAGGGGGAGAATCTAGTGCATCATTCCTGCAATTGTTTGACAATGACCTTGAGGGTTTGTTTTTTTTTCAACTAAGTTCAGTGATCACAACATTAATTTCAGCTTGTTAATGTTTCTGGGCTGGTCCAAGGTATTTACAAGCTTGTATTAACAAAACTGTTAAAAGAGGTAATACAGACTCCCTTCAGAAAGGTTCCCTTGTAATCAGCTGTTGACACAAGGGTGCTGGCAGAAACAGCGAGCACTTTAGGGGAAGTCTTCCTTGAAGATCCCTACTGCTGTCAGGAATGTTATGGGCAGATATCCTTGCTTTCAAGGTAGTTCAGGAATGTAGATGATGACTGTAGATTATTGATTTATTTACTTGCTGACATTCTTCACATTCCTTGCATCTTTTCTTGTGCTGTAATTAACCTTTCTTTCCTTGCAGTGCTCTTTGTTGCTATTTCTCACTGTGTTTTCTTCCACTCCTGTATCTATCTACCATTAAAAACAAACAGGAAAAATATAATAAAGAGGGAATTAGAACATACTGTGTTCTTTTGGGCAACCAGATGCTTTCTTTGGGGTTTTCTTTGATGTATTGCCGTAATCTGCTTCATGATAGAGGCTTCTGCTTGTACACATAAGTCATTTCCATGTGAAAACATTTCTGTAATAAAATGGAAACTATCGGAGAATAACAGAATGGTTAGTGAGCTTAAAGTGTGACTGCCGTCTTGAGTTGCCTTTTATCTCACTGGACTGCTGTTGTGACAGCACTTCAGCATGATCCAAAAAAAATGAATTTTGGCATTCTCTACAGTTGCTAGGTCGTGCATGTCAGAGCACGGCGAAAAGTCATTCTTTGGTGTCTGCTCTTGCCTCTTCTTCCAGTTTAACATATAGAGAGCCATTCTTTTTTATTTCAAACACCTGTATCTCCTCTAAACCTTCTGCAGCTCAGTTCTCTAATGTTCCTCCTGTATGCTTGCTTAAGAGTTGATACAAAATAAAACATATTTGCATATTCACAATATACGTTAGTTTAATTATGGGCATTTTATACTCTTTTTTTCCTCTTCTGCTGTGTTTTTCATATTGCCATGTGTTGTGCACTGTGGGTTTTTTTGGGGAGGCGCTGTGTCTAGAGAATCCAAAACTGACAAGTATCTTTACAAGGATTTTATGTGCTCCTTTAATTGTATCACTAGTCACACAGCTGTAAGACAGCTAGTTTTAATCTGCGAGTGGCTGAGCGTGTGATTTGATGTTCCATTAAGAAGTGGAAAGTGCGCCTCGTGCTTCTCAACTGTTGTGCTATGAGCCTGTAGAGACAAGTGTTTGTTGTAGGCAGAACTATTTTTATCTTCCATGGTGCCCTGCTCAAGAACTACAGCATTCGCATTTGTATTTGGTTGCTGAAGGGTGGAAACTTGGACATGTTTGAGTTTAGGAAAGTGTATGTTCTGCACCAGTGAGGTGCTGCTGCTTACCAGTCCTTCCCTCTGAATATCTGACTTGGAGACTTTATAGATCACAGTCACTAGAAGAGATAGTACATTTTACTTGAGTGTTTTGTGTAATGTTCATACTTATTTCTCAGGCTTTCTTAGCTGTGGTGTGACTGATTCCCAATCAGATGTAGATTTTGTGGGGAATCAGAAAATTGTATAGTAACTTACAATTTCCTTATTAGTGTTTGTCTGACTATATTAAAGGCAGACTATTTGCTTTCATATTCACCATTCTCATTGCCACTTTTTCTCTTTCTAGCTGTTCATAATTTTTCACACGAGACCTAATGCCACTTTCATAGTTTGACTCTTCTCTTTTTGCCTCTCTTCTTTCTATGTGCTCTTCATATCTCTGAGATTTCAACTGTGATTTGATTCCCCTGCTTGTCTTACTTTCGTTTAGACCTGATCTGATCTAAGCATGGGGTTTTTTTCTGATTTACTTTTGCAAACTTCCTTCATCAGTCAAATTTATCCAGCCCAGGAACACCTTCCCTAATTTTTCATCCTGTCTGTCTACTTCAGATGCACCTGCAGGCTCAGCAGCTGGATGTTCCTCTCAGCACAGCCATATCTTCTGCTCACTCCTACTGTGCTTGGACTCTTCAGATTATTTCTAGTTACGTTCATCATCCCTATACCTTAAAAAAGAGAAAATCTTTCATTTTGAGATGTCTGAGAAACAGCTGCTGGTCCTCTCTGATGGCTTTTCAGACATTAGCAGACAGAGAACAGGCAAGTTTTTTGGTTTGCCTCTGCATGGAACATATAAAGACAGGATGATATATCTTTACTTAGATGTAGCAGGGCCCTTCTGTTGGGTGTCTTCAGATCATTTCAGTGCAGCAGTGGGGAACAAACTTTTCAAGAATGGTCCAACATGAGTGTCAACACAAACAGACTTCATCTGGCTGAAAAATTCATTGAAATCAACATTGGTAATGTAATATATATGGAGCACTTCCAAGTTCTCTGTATATAAATATATTCATTCATATATAAATTCATATACATAAATCAGCTTGATGTGAATTCAACTAAGTCCTACAGCTTTACTTGACAGTTCTCCATACGGTCTTGCATTCTTCAGTGAAAGCATCAAATATTCTGGCAGTGATTAAAAAGGAATTATTATTTATTACGTGCTTAGAAATTTCCAGCGCTGTTAATCTTATACAGGGGAAGCAAACTGCTGGGTATTCCAGAGTTGGTGTGGAGTTTTATACCATGCGTCACCTGAATTAGCAGGGTGTGGGGTTCAAAGGACGCTTGCGTTTTCATCCTGCTATGTTATAGATGTGAACTGGAGTTTTAAGTTAGGGATTCTGATTTTGTGCTTTAAAACTCTTCTTTTTGGGGGGAGCTGATATGATTTAGTGTGACTACAAAGTAATCTAAGAATATCTTTGTGAATAGATCTGTATGCTGGGCTTGTTGTCTGGGGTTTGGGGTTTTTTGCTTCTCTTAAGCTTTATCTAATTCTTGTTTTGTGAGGTATGCCTAGTAAATTCATGATTATGAAGGACTATTTTGGTGTTTCATGGGGTGCAGTGTGACCACTAATTCATGTGAAGAAGGCTGCGCTGCCCCTGTCCTCCCATAGATTTCTGGTTCCTGAGGGTGAGGAAGTCTGCCTCTTCACTTTCCCAGCAGCTTTGTATCTCACCTTAAGGATACTGGGTCCTTTCTGCATGCTTTCTCCTCGCTCTGCAGGGTGCCAGTTTTGTAGCAGCCTGTAGGTGCCCAGGCATCCTTCTGCAGTCAGTGTATTTTCCTGCAGTTTTGTGCATCCAGCTCCTGAGCAGCTTTATCGCACAGGCCTCATCCCCATTCCTCAGACCACAGCTCTTGTTTTTGTGAAGAATCAGAATAAAAATTCAGATACAAATCCCATTTTAAGAAAAGTTTGAAATTCCATGAACTGGCATAAGCTTTCTCCATTTACTCTGCTATTGCCATAGCCATCCAGGTTGTATCCATACTACTCGGCATAAGCAGGTGGGCTTTTTTCCCCGTTTTGCCAGACTTGGTAATCCAAGGGGATCTTTTGGGTCCTTTGGTAATCTGGTGAGATATTTTGAGTCCATGGAGTGAGCTTCTTCCTTATCTTGACACTCTAAGTAGAAAATGAATGTACGCATACACATGGTAACATTTAGTCTTTGCCATTTGTGTGGGTTGATTCTTACTTAAACCTTGCCTAAGTGGATCAGCATCAATGTGGCTTAAAGGACAGTTCCAATGTAATAGATTGCAAAGGCAGCTGTTTACGTGGAAGACATAGTTTTCCCAGTCTTCAGTAAATACATTAAACTAATGTATTTGTAGAAACCATGGTTGTAAATAAAGGAGGAAAGGACACTGCTCAATAATGGCTATTAATCATGAATAATTTAGTTCTTTTAGTAACCTTGAAATATTCTGTGGACGAAGCCTTGGGTGGTTTATTGGAGCCTTGTTAACTCTGCTGGAGACCACCACTGGTATGGCAAGCAAATCTTCCTGGTTTACAATACCCAGCTACTAATGAGGCTGCTCTAATGAGGTTGGGTGTGTTTAGGTTTTACCCTTCTGGTCAGAATATGCTGTCTTCTCTGTGTAAAGTGATTTTGTTTCTTTGTGTTCTTCTAAAATCTACCTCATTATTGGACTGAAGCACAAAAGGAGGAGTATTCAGTAGGATCCGTAAATGCTGCTTGGTGAGCAGTTACAGAGTTGTTGAAGTCCCAGAAATACTACAAGATATTATTAGGTGAATTTCAGTATATAGCAAAAAATAGGTGGGGTTTTCCCCCCCTTTGTGCATGCGAGCTGTAGGGAGAGAACAGTTGTCTTTGCACAAAAAATTCTATTAAGAAACAGGTAAAGATCGATACTTTGTCAAACCATAATGATCTAAAAACACAAGTAAAAGCTAAATAATAAGAAATGATGGTTTTCAGAGCTAGTGATTATAGAGTCTTACCCTATCTTTGGCAGCTGCAAACCGCAGAAGCTTTAAGAAAAAGCAGTTAAAATTTCATATTGCAGCATATATCACTTAAGGCTGTATTTATCTGTTTGTGAGGATGTTCTTTCTAGGTCTGGCAGTTTAGCAGCCCTCAATCTTGCATCTCATTCATTTTACTTTTATCATTCCTACAGCTAAATTGCATCTAATTTTAGAAATCCTTCTTTCTTAAAAGAAATTTCTGCCATTCTGTTTTCTTGAGGGTATTGTAGAAGAGCATTTCCGAGTTGGTGGTATGTTTTGATCCATTGGTATTTAGTTTCCATGTTCCAGTGGTATAAAAGAAACTAAATGGGATGAGTTTTTGGGGGCTCCTCTCAGCTATATTTTCAATAACGTGTTTAAGCAGAAGCTGATGACGTTTTGTTATTGTATATAAGCTTTTGACAACCCACCCAACCTTGTTCATACCTAGACCACACAGGGCTACTTCTAGAAAGGTGTATCACTTAAGATTAATTGGACTGAAGACACCTGAACATACATTTTTCTTGCATGTTTTCAAGCAGAACTTTCAAAAGAGGCTACTGTAACTTTCTTGTATCTATAGGTATGTAACTGAACTCACTTCAGAATTTGTATTGTAACTACTGCTTGAGGGATTTTTGGCTTGATATTGGAACGCTTATAAAGTGGGGTGTACTTTTTCCTGGGAAGGCTGTGTGTCAGTTGCGCTGTCTTCAAAATGCTCGTTTGAATTGGATGTGAAACATTTAAGGGTAGTCTTTACACTGTTTTCCAGTCAGATCCTTGGAGCAGAACATCTAGATGGCATTTGTGAATGTGATTTTACATGGAGCCCTTAGCAATCATTCTTTCTATTAAGTAGCTATGCTTTATTTTGCATGATACACGAGTTACTCAACTTCTGTTTAAATCTCTAACACATATGCTGTCATTGAGTGAAGTGGTCATTTTTTAGTTATTGTCCACCACTGTTGCTGCTTGTTTAATAGCTTTCAGTTCATAGCAGTTTCTTCAGTTCCAGAAACTCCTTTCCTTAAAAGTTGATCATTCAGGCCATGAAGCCCTGCAGTCTTGTCTCTTCAGTACACTAGATTTCCTTGAACTTTTTTTTAAACATGGAAAAATTAGTTTTGTTTTTGGTTCTTTTTTATTTTTTAAAGGTAATTATTATTGTATGGTAGCATGGAGATTGGCTGGGCTTTCAGGATTGGGTCCCTGCCGCCTCAGACAACTCTCACTTTTTGTACTTTTTTTTTGCTGTATTTATTTTAGTGGCATATTCAAAGAAAAAGAATGTTTCTACATTTTTACAGTATTTCTGTGGAAGCAATGTCGTAACTGTCAGCTTGAAACTGGGAAGATTCCTATCACATCAGCATATAGCATTTCCCTTCCCAGCTCCTTCAACCTTTAGCCTTGTGGCTATATCTGTGGGCGTGAACGTTACTGTCTTCAGCCACAAAGGAGAGTTAGTTGGGTACTATCAAATGCTACATTTAAGAAAAAAAAAACAAAAAAAAAAACCCCAAACCCAAAAAAAAACCCAAACCAAAAAACCCTCCAAACTTTGTTCATTTCTATCCAAAGTCAGGGTCAATGACCAAATTGGCTTAAAGGCTCTTCTTTTCGTAAATATTCATTACTCAAGAAAACTGCAAAATATGCTGTATTTTAAGCATTGCCCTGTATATAGATGAAACTTCCCAGGCATGTATGAGCCTCACTTGATGTAAAGTGATGGGGAATAAAATATCACACAAGTTCATTTGCTTTGGATTTTGATTGGTTCGATTTTGATTTAGCAAAGATGTGTCCTGTACTGCCTGGAAAGCCGTAGCTGGCAGCAAGCGGCAACAGTATTTTGCAACCTAGAAAATGTTATCCCCTACAGTAGTCCTGTAGGAACTCCCACTCCTTCCAGCCCCACTCATATCCACCAAAACCAATTGTTTCCTTACATCCCACGGTAACAACATCCAAGACTATCATTGACCTTTATTAAACCTGTGTGATACCTGATAGCAAATACAATTTGTCCCTCACAGCTTTGTTGTTTCAAATGATTTTGTTTATATTGACTATGCAGCTTTCTGTCACACAATCCTGGCAGAAATTCATGGTGTGTAGCTCTAGCAAAATCAGGCTGAGTAGGTATGGTTTCTGTCTCTTAATCTTCCAGCTTCCTAGGAGCTACACTTAGCACCATCTACCAGGGACGATGATGTGAATTATCAAAATATATCAGGAATGATAGAAATCTTCCTTTTTTCTTTTTTTTTTTGAGGTGACTAAGGATGCTAAGCAAAGAAGATTCAAGATTTCACATCATCTATTTAATAATAATTTTCCTATTTACAGTTCTGTAATATTCTAAGAAAAAAAGCAGGACATGATCAAAGCTAGCACTTTCCAAACTAATAATACTTTTTTTTTCTTTTTTTGGCTCAGGGATACTGCAGCGCAGAAGCTCCTGGAATGGCTGGGGTGGGATGTGGGGTAACTGGTGTTGAGGCGGTGGTAGTAGGGAGTTTGGTTCACATGCACAAAACCTGCTGTGAGCCAAGCAGACAGCAGGGGAGGGAATCCGAAGAAAGTCGTTGGCTTTGGAAAACTGAGTTTCTTGAGAAACAGAGATAACAAGGCAATACTTGTCTTCTGGCAGATAATTTCATTGCCCTAGAACGTAATGGATGATGGCCTAATAGCCACAAAATTTGACATGTGCCTTGGGGGACAGCTTCTGCATGTCACAGACACTGGGTAACATCCAGAAAAGTAACTAAAGATCAGCAGCCTAAGGTTAAGAATAATCAGAATCAATATTAAATTTCACTGTGAGCAAATGCCAGGTGAAAGTAGAGGAGGTGTTAATTGATTTTATATTTAATGTGATTGGAATGGAGCAGGTCATTTCAGTACCAATTATAATCTAGCAATAGAGTAACTTGCCCAGCTGTACGTACGTGTGTAAGGGCACAGATGGAGGAAGAAGCTGTTAAGGTTTGTGGTACTTTCTGCTACAGATATATTATAATTTGGGCTTAATACAAGCACGCACTTAGAAACAGCGCAAGTGAACTTGGGGATATTTAGAGTCATGCAGTTGTGCCCTAGGTATATGCATATTACCTCTTGGTAAATTATTTGTAAGAGAAAAGAGGGTTTGGGGATTTTTGGTTCTGATTATGATCAACTAGGGAGATGTGGTGTGTGAGTTCTGTTAGCTGCACCTGGAAGCACTCAGTTGTATTAAATAGAAACAGGAAAGTATCAGTGCCTGATACTTCACCATTCATCCACAAAATATGTCTCTTAATGAAAGAAAATATGTCTAATAGGAAATAATAAATGTAGTAAACATTGTGTGCAAAGGCAGTTTTCTCTCTGACTTTTGATCATACTTGATATTCTTGTTTAAACTTCTGAAAAGAGCAGACAGACCCCAGAAAAAGAAACACAGTTGTTCCTGAATTATTCTTTTTGTTGCTAAAGCCTCATAGTTTTTTCTGTTGTTCAGAGGTATATGCCTTGAGAGGTTACTTTGACTTTGCATAACTGCACTGTGTTTTTAGAAAATGGTATAGATAGGAGATAATGTTATATTTAAAAAGAAAAGTACGTTCGTGCTCTCATGCAACGGTTGATGGTTCCCAAACATGTGTCTGTACAAGTCTTAATGTGAACAAGGGTCTTGCTTTCCTGGGTTAGGATGGGGGTCATGGATCTCCAGTGAAGAGACTCATTTGCTGTGATGTGCCAATGGTGTTTCTCTGCATAGCTGTGAATTGCGGCACAATTCCCACCGTTCTTGTTTGCTTGGGAAGCTGTCTGCTTGTGGACACTCTTGGCAGTGTTTCAGTGGGAATGAAAATAGAGTGGTGTGTGTGCTATGCTAACATTGTGGGAGGGTCAGCTGCTCCACTGGAGAGGGCACAGTGTCATATCCATGCTCTTGAGGGACCCAAACGGTTGGTAGAGTGCCAAAAAGCTGTTATTGATGGGGATTGGCAGGGGAAAGGCCACTAGCTTTGTCTTTTCTAGAGGGCCTTGGAGACAACAGTGGAGTAAGAAAAGCTGTAGCTCTTTTGTTAAAGGTGGCTACTAGACATGGAAGCTTTTGGTTTCTTCCACCAAATACCCTTGAGCCCTGTTACTTTTCAAATGTATTCCTTCTGACTTTGGCCTCACCACAGTAGCAGTTGAAGGAAAGGCTTTAGTTAGAAAAAGCTTAATAAAGATGGGTCAATAGAATTTCACTTTTTGCTCTGCTAATCTATGCAAAATATTTCTTTATTCCTGGAAAAACATTTAGTGGCCAAATAATGCAGTGGAGCCTGTGTTGCAATAGTGATCAAAAAACATACTACAGTATATTAAATTATTATAGTATGCTTTTCAAGTGAAGCATGGCAAGATAAATGAAGAAAACACATGTTGATGCATTAATTTTATTTTTGTTTTTCTTTGTTTCTGGCTCTTTCTCAGTGTCGTTAAAGATTCTTTAATCCACAGAATGTCTTGTCCGCTACTGAAGAGTAATGGGTTACAGTCTTGACACAGGTCATGACACTAGAATTGTGTGTGAAATGCAGCGTGTTGCTTTAAACATGTTATGTACATGATTCATTAAATGTTATTGCTTTAAGATGATTCTGTAATTATGGTCAAGAATTATGGTACACTTTCCAGAAAGATCTCAGCTCTGTTCTTGATGTAGGGCCAAAGAATCAAGACTTTTCATGAACTTTGGCTTGATTTATAAGCTATTTAGAAACATTCAAGCTGAGTAGCTCCACAGAGGTGTTATTAATATAGGCGACAGAAATCTGTTTTACTTAGAAACTGAAATTTCCATAGGAGTGTAAGATTCTAAAGATGTCTAACCTTTTCTGCCTACTAGCAGTCCTCTAAGAGGTCATCAAATAAGTAAAATACTGACACTGGGGAAGAAACAAATCTGTCATGTTCTGTGATGGGAGGGAAAGATACAGGGCAGGAAGGTTGGTAGAGGGACTGGAATTTACGTGGATGTGTTTTTCTCTTTTTTTTTTTTACTCGCTGTGGGAGCAGCTGAATTATTAATGCAATAATAAAGTCCATTTGATAGGAATAGACTGCTAATCACTAAAGAAATTACTTGCAGGAGCAAAATCATTAGAGTGAGAGTTGGCTGACTGGCCCCTGATTAAATGATATCCAGTGAAGCAACAAAATGTGGAGTAAATGTATTTTTACAAGAAGTATTTGATGATTTTTCTTCTTCCTCTGTTTGATCTTATGTGACAAAACATTGCTACCGCAGTCTTGGGGCTGGTGGCGGAGAGAAGGAGATGATAAATGTCTCAAAAGAAGCCAAACAAACAAAAAAAACCCCACCCCCCATAAAAAACACCACCAAACCCAAAAGAACAACCAACCCAAAACCCTAGGTTTGCTCCTGACTTTCTAGTTTCATTGGATTGGGGGAGCAACACAAGGTATATGTGAAATACATGGACGTTATTATTGTACTTCTGGGATTATTTTTTTTTTAATTTGCTTTATCCTTTTACAGATGGCAAAATTAATTTCACCCCACTTCTTTTCTGTTACAGTTTTTTGCTTCAGTGTGTCTATTTTTAAGATGAACAGGCAGATGAGACTGGGCTTATGCAGGCTGAGGTAGTTGCAGTAAGGTATAAATACTTGATGATTTATTTAACCTTTGAGCAGAAGTTCCTTTCTGGTAGAATTAATCCGCAAATAGCTGAGGTGTGCTACCTCTTAAGTTATGATTGATCATGCAATATAACAAAACTCTATTGGCATCAGGTTTAGGACTGATGTACATATAAATATAACCCTTATAAAACTGCCAGATGCTGTGACTGACAGGTGGGTTCAAGGTATTCTAGGCAAGTAGTCAGCCTTGCATCTCCAGCTACCAAAATATGCGTGTTGTGCAGCTGGCATTAATATGTTGTAAATAAAACCTAGTTGAATGACAGTTGAGAGTCAATTTAAGCAAAGACTAGTCAGTGATGAGCAATGCCACAGTACAAATAAATAATCAACTTTCTTGAAAGCTAGAGGTTTGTCCTGGTTTGAGGTAAAACAGGACCAATTTTATTCGGTAACCTTGCTTCTTAGCTGGGGCTCTTCTAACTACTGAAATTAACAGCATATCTTGCAGACAACGTTTGCTCTCAGAGTGATAAGACCAATGTTTATAGCTGATGCCCAGGCATGGTATGCGGAGAGGCTCTTGCTTATACTTATTGCTATAACAGCCAAGGCCAACCAACTTTGTTATTTGCCACGTTGGAGGGTCAGAAGCAGAAAAGTGCAGTGGGGCCCCACCTGCGGGGAGGAGCAGACAGGACAGGTGACCCAAAACTGACCGACGGGGTATTCCATCCCATCTGCATCATGCTCAGTATAAAAGCTGAGGGATCAAAGGGTCAGCTCTCTCTCTCTCTTTCTTCAATGGCCGATGTCTGAGGAGGACTCTGTTCATCTGCCTTTGATCCCGATCCTGAATGCAGATCCGGAATCCAGTTCCCGTCCATCACTGAGTCCAGCCTGGGACTGCCCCAGTACCAGCCAGTGTCGTGATTGTCATCCTGGGAGCTTGATATGGTCTTGTATATTTTTCATTATTTCCTTTTTATTTTATTATTAATATTTCATTAAAATAGTTTAGTTCCTTCTAAACTCATAAGTCTTTTTCCCTCCTCTGCCTCTCTCTTTGAAGAGGGGTAGAGGGGAGCATCTGTCGGTCCCATCTGGGGTCCCCCATGTCCCCAGTGGCCGATTTGGCCTAAACCACAAGAAGGTTAATCTCGGTATTTTAAATGGGCTAATCTTTGTGGACTCTAATATCTACTTAAAGCATTCATATTCATTTCTTGTGAGGTCATCTGTTTATTTTGGAATTTTTTGCTATCCTTTCAGTATTCATTTGTGCCTGAAAACCAGGTATTTGCTCTGGGTTAGAGGATTGCCAGAATATCTACCCTCAGAGCAAAAGCATCACCTTCTTGGTTTTGTCCCCCCCTACAAGGGCCAAAGATCCAAGGGAGGATCTAAAGGTCTAGTTCAGCGTATTCAATAATGTGCTTCTTAGAGCTGACACATTCACTAACAAATATGTTTTGTTACTGTTTACCACCTGAGGTAATCCATAGAAAAATGAGAGTGATTCCAAAAATGACAGAGAAAAGTGAATGGTTTCTTGCTCCTTGATGATAGGAAAGGAGGGTAAGTCAGATATTAGTTACTTAATTCTCATTCTGTTATGAGAAATGTGCTAAACTTACTTTATACTACTACATATTTATCATGCATGTTAATGTTTTTCATGGTTACATATTACTTTGGTCCAACTATTTCTTGGCAGTTCCTATCACTAAAATATTTTGGCCTTTGACTATGCTGTTTCTCACACATCAATCATTAGTTAGGTTCTCTATTATTAAATCATATTCCTGTGATGCTGTTGAAAGAAGGCTGTCATCACACAGTGAGCCATTCTGAAGGGTGGGAAATACAGAATTAATATTGCAGGTGCATTATGACTAACCTGGCCAAGACTATGTTTTTGCTGTGAGAAAAATTCTGATATTTCAGGTTTTCATTCCCACTGCTATTTCTCTTCCTGCCCTCCAAATATCTGGAAGAAGTTAATGCGGCTGCAGTTGGTAAAGCCTCACAATGGGTGAATGTGTAGGAATATCATCTTTTTTTACAGTGAGAAGTAAAAGTGTTTTCCTCATGTTAAGATCACCCTGTGTCAAAAAGGTCTGTGCTTTAGAGAATGATGACACTTCTGCTGATCATAGAAGTGATCAGCAGAATCAACGAAGAAGATTTTTTTGTGCAAGGAACGCTGAGGTTTGGCCAATTGAAAGTACTTTAGTGGCTGTTCGTGCAAAGTCCGTAGCCTTCTTCCTAAATGTTCTTTGTCTTTGGCTTTTGTTGTTTTCCTCTGATGGGATAATACACTTGTGCAACAAGTATGTGTGGTGTAGAGGTAATGTTCCAGGTAGTTACATTGCTACGGACAGTCACATTTTGTTCTAAAATAAATAGCAATAAAACTGAGCAAATAAATATGTTTGCATTTCATGTATTGCCAAATACTCTATCATCAAAAATGTTCACTTGAAACTACACCTATCTAGGAATGTTTTCCAGCTACTAATAAAATATTTGTTGGGGGGGAAGGAGGCCTAATCTGGTGTCTAAACATCTAATGGAAAGTAGCAGTAAGTAGGCAAGCTAAGTACGTGGAGGCACTGCCTTGTAACAGTGCTGTGAGCTGCAGAAAGAGGAATGGTGGAAGAGAGGGAAGGCAGAACCTGAGAGGAAGGTAAAGTATGTTTGGTGGCGTGACATAGAGCCCTTGGCGGGGAAAATATCTGGGACTGACAAACTAGGTGGGTCCAAGAAAAGCAAAAAGCCCGAATGAGACTCCTATGAGTTTTCTTTTCTGAACAGGACAGTGAGTTTAATCAAGTGGGTCATAAATAGTCTTTTAAATGAGGAATGTTTATAATTTAGTGACTTAAGTCTTAAAATATTGGACTGCCATGAATACCAGTGAGGGGAGGCATTCAGACCACTACAAACCTGAAAGCTGTAAGTTTCAAAGAGAAATGTTACTTGAGCTAAGCAGAGAGTAGAATGGTAGTGAGGCGGTCACCTGCTGCCATGTAAGACATAGCTGAAGCTAGAGGTGACCTGCTATCTCAAGCAGATGCTTATGAAGACAATTTTCTTTCGCAGAGAAGAGGAAAAACCGAACCAGGTGAGGTCCAGAGGTCTCTCAAGATTAGCATATTGTCTCTGCAGCAGTGCCTAGGGTAGACTATGTAAAAATAAGGCAAGTTTATAATAATAATTCAGAGAATTTTCTTTGTGATTTATAACTTAGAGGCTTCCTGGACTGGAGATGTGGTCAGCAGGCCTGGATTATTTCTTCTTCCATCAGTTTATACAGTGTCATCTTGACTGATGCCTTTCCTCTGGGATTCCTCTGAGGAGTGCCCAGCCTGAGTGTACTGGAGACTCCTAGTAGCATTTTTCCTATGATGCTGTTTAGTTCTATGGAGATATTCACCAGAGTGTGATATCATTGGATCACTGAAACAGATTTTCCACCTTCTGTCCCAGTAAGAATGTCATTTACTGATCATAAAATAAAAAAAGTGACTAATGTGTGATTGGCTCAGCAGAACCTCCTGTCTACTCTTCTACATTCTTGGTACGTTTCTGTGCTTTTCTCTAGCAAAAACTAAGTCAGGAATGACTGATTGTATCACTTCAGCTTTGTAACTATCAAAGAATTGATAGTAACTTGGAGAATGTTGTTTTCCTTTTTTTTTTTTCTTTTTAAAAGGGGGGGGTTATCTATTTAACTGTACTCGAGACTGTTCTGGGATTGACTTCCCACATGTGTAGATAAACTGTCTTTTGAGGAGAAAGCTTTTTATAAGAGCAGGTCAGTGATCTGATAGACGTTTGAGGGGAGAGGAGGCTGGGTATCAAGCACGTTCTCAATAAGAGGAAGATTAAATTTTTTTAGAAATGAATGGCAGGTAGAACTGCGCTTCTCTGCCAGTGTGGTCAGTAACATGACTGACATAAGATTAGTTTTTGATTAGATGGATATTTTTTCCATGCTTTTGAAAAACATGCATCTCTTAGTGCCTAAGATTGAGAGGGAGAGAAACAAGTGAGGACTTTTGTGGTTTTTATATAAAACATCAAGTGTTCTGAATGCCACATTTGCTTAATGTTGCTTGTACAGTGATTAGAAATGGAGCTGACAGTCTGAGCTGGGCAAAACATTTGCTGGGTATGGATAGCAAATAGAATAGTAGGAGAGCTTTGTTTTTTTTTATCACCATCTAGAATGAAATTTTAGTGTATCAATCAGCTGCAACACCTTTGGGAACAGAATAATGATTAAACAGTGTTTGTGAAGCTATTGCCATTGCCCTTTCGACTGCTTAGAGGAACTGACCTGCTGCCATTTCATCTTGGAAGAGCTGTCTGTCATTAGTGGGTATAGGTATGCCAATTCACTTCTTCAGCTGAGAGAAACCAAGCATCTGACAGCAAATGAGGGTGTTCTAGCTATGAAACTGCTGCCTAAACTTTAGCAGACAAAAATTCTATTTTCTTGTCTTAGGCGACAATTGATGAAGAAGATGACGGTAGTGTCAAATGGTCACTGTTGAATGAAATTTTCAGATGTGAGGGATGCATGAATGGAAAAAAGTAACTTTTCTAATTTGAAGAAATTTAGCTAACCACCAATAACCACAATTTTTTTGAGGGGAAAAAAATCCACAAGCCTAGGTGGGTCACAGGAAGGGTCTAAGAGAAATTATGCTTAACACTAAATAGATGCAAGTAACTACACTTTCATAATAACTTTCACTTCTTTCCCTGACAAAAGTTTACACTTTAGGAGGGGGAGGGGGGAAGGGGGAATTGGAAAATGAAATTGTAAAGACTTTTAGAATTTTTTAGGGATATATTTTTCTTTGCATCCCAGAAGAATAATGGTTTAGTAAATTAAGGTGAAGGTTATCTGAAAGTCTTTCAGAATTATTTTTACTGGGAAATATCATTTTATCAAAGTAGAAACTGAATACAAATAAAAAAAAAAGAGGCTCTTGTTTATTTCAAATAAAAATGTAAAAAAAATACATTATTTAATCTCTGGGTTTGCTTTTTAAGGAACTGTTTGATTCAAAGCAATGTATGATGTGTAGCTTAAATTCAGTGTCCTGTTAAAAATGGAGAAAAAATTAGAATGTCAGGCTTTCCTTCAGAAGAGTAATTGAGGTTTTTACTAGCTGTAACAAAGGCCCCTTAAACTCATGCTGATATATTGGAGATGCATTATAGATTACTGTATTTGAATTTAAAAGTGAGAAGGCAAATGGTAATGTATCACTTAATTTATTTGACAAATGTACTTTGTTTAATTAGCTACAGTACTTCAGACTATTAGCAAATGTTTTGCGGTCTGTCCTCTAAAGAATGATTTCTCATAAAGAGACCTTGCAACAGCAATCGATTAAGTTTTGATTTGAGATGAAGAGACATCAGAATTTTGAGCGCAAAGTCTGCCTGTGCAATTCATTGAAGCATGAGTTGGAGAGTGTGTGATAGAGAAATCAGTTTTGTCCATCCTTCATTGAACTTGTGGGGGGTTTATATTAATTCGACTAAGTTACATTTTCTGATAGAAACTGTACTGTCTTTTGTTGGAAGTGTTAGGTAAAGATTGTGTTCCTTTTTAATTCAATTCCTGAAAGTAAGAAAAAGGCAACATTCAGTCACAGATTATTTAATCTCCAAAGAAGAGCTGATCAAACATTTTAAAGCTTTCAGAAAATAACATAAGCCCTATCACTCTATTTTTCCTTTCTTTTATGCATTTGTTTTTTGGAGAAACCTTGTGTTTGTGACAGAATATATCTTTCTTCAAGAGTTAATTTTCTTGGGGAAGAAGTCCTTGAAGTCTGTTTTTTAGTAACTATCCAGCTAAGAGGTGAAGGAGTATATAGTTCAGATTGCTGAATCTCTGCTGAAGTTCAAACACTTTCTTCATTTAAAGAAAAAAAAAAAGTCTAGACACTGCCTGTGTACACGGCAACTGTTTTGAGGACAACTTCTAACCTGATAGTTTCTATTAAACAGCCTGTCCTAGTGGGTACTATACTGAAACAATAAAGGCTTATGGTTGAATATAAAACATCATTTGAGAAGATACAGAGCATTATGCCTTCTATATGTGTAATGCAAGTGGATAGGAGAAAGTGACATGTGCACTTGCTTTTCATTGATACGGTGACAAGCGGTAGATGGGAGTGCAGGTTAATGCATGCTTCATACTTTTTTTGCCTAACAGTAGAAATGCCAGGATGAATTTGACTCCTCTCTTGCTTAAATTGCAAAATGTCAGTCAATAGTTGCAGTGGTTTATGGAAATGAGGGTAATGTCAGCTTACTTCAGTGTTACTCTTTTCATGCTTTAAGCAAATAAGACGACTTTCATAGCTCACTTTTGGTCTGAAAAGTTTGAGATATTTTGGATTTGAGCAATAATGCATTGTAACATGTTTCCCATGTGATATTGAACATGACATGTCTTTTGTCACCAAGACACCTGAATGCTTTCAGCCCGTGATTGTAGAATCCCAAAATGAGCGTCCCTGGATGCCCTTGAGTGTAAATAGTCCTGTAGTGGGTGGCACTGCTCTCCTGCTCCTGCTTGGGTATGTGCTGTTCCTCTTACAGGTCCTAAGTTAAAAAGATAAAAATCGAGATTTTTCTGTCATGTTTTAGCCTGGGAAATTAGTAGGTTATGGTTTGGAGTCATTTAACCCCCAATTTAGTTGCAGAAGATCAAGATAAGATTTTTCCATGCTGTGTTAAACCATGGTGGTGACACATGAATAAGGGAGAAGTTTTGTATTGGTCTAAGGGGACTTCTGGAAGGCTTTGTAAATTGCGTATGGAGATTCATCAAGGAAGATGTAAAGAGAACTCAAATAATAACTTACATCTTAAGACTAGGCACATGTGTCATGAAATACAGGAGAAAGGTGTATAGGAGGGAGTTGGGAAAAGAAATGCTGGGGTCAGTAGGCCAGTCTTCCTGACCACTGTGGTTAGTGGAGAGGGGGTTGCTTCCTTTTGCCCTCCAAGATAACTTCAGGTCTCAGCCTGTCCTGCAGTGTAGTGTCAGTGGG
This sequence comes from Ibidorhyncha struthersii, assembly GCA_013398815.1. Classification (NCBI taxonomy): domain Eukaryota; kingdom Metazoa; phylum Chordata; class Aves; order Charadriiformes; family Charadriidae; genus Ibidorhyncha; species Ibidorhyncha struthersii. The sequence continues at coordinate 385,200 of VZSZ01004251.1, forward strand.
GTTGGTGTCACACACTGATCTGAACTAAGGTTGGGCCAGAGACTTGGTAATATTTGTTGGCTGGAGCATGGGCAGGCTGGGAGGAGCAGCAACATTTGTCTGGGTAAAGCTGAAAATGAGCTGAGATCAGGCAGGTGCAGATGCAGGTGAGTTACTGGTTTAAAGTTTCAAAGTAACAGTGGGGTTTTTTCTTGTTTTTTGCTGGTTGCAATTACAAATCCAGTTTAATTATTCTCTTCTGAATATGTCCGATGGAGCTGCTGTCTTTCCAGGGGCTTAAGAGAGAGAGTCTAGAAAGAGACTGGTTTTCTCTGCCTAAAATTAGCCTTGTGAATACCTCCTAGAGGTACTACAGTTTGTGTTCTCTCTATATAAACATTTTAAAGAGGGTGTGCAAAGGAAATCTAGCCAAGAATAGAAATGGGTTTCATGTTGCTGGGTTATTTAAAACTGCGAAGGTTTGCCAGGTTCTTCCATAGTTATTCAGCTGTGTTAACCCTTTGCATGTTGTTGAAAGACCAATTCAGGTGCTAATTGACGAAGTGTAGATGCTCGTCTGTGAATATAGGAGCAGAAAAATAATGTCAAATAGGTCTGCAGCATGAAATGCTGTGAGGAGAAGGGTTATGTAGTGTGCTGCATCCTCTTTCAGCCATTATACATTCAGGAAGCTTCTTTCTGTTTTATCAAGGTAGGTGGCTTTCACTTGAGATGTGATGGTGCTTATCTGGTAAACAGCAAATTCAGAGATTTATGGCATCCAACGCTTTTGCTTCCCTTTCCTGTGGGAGGAAGGGTCATCTCTTAATGGAGGTCCTAGATAAGGTGGAAGATAACACGTTCTCTCTAAACTTGCCATAGATTTCTTAAGAAACCTTCAACAATGCAGAAAAGTCTTATGTCCCAATTACCTGCCTAGGAAGCAGGGTTAATGGCAGGCCCTTTGCAAGTTTGCTCTGGTATTTGTATCCCATACTAACAGGGACATGTCATCTAAGGTTCAATGGAGGTTTTTTTCACGTCCGGTGTGCTTTGGGACCCTTCCTTACAAAGGCAAGAGAACATTCCTCACAGAAAGATGAAATTCTGTTTATTCCACTTCTTAGTAACTCTGAAAACCTGGTCATTATGAATTAAATCCTGAGATAGGATTTTGCCATTCTTCAAGACTTATGCTCTGCTTTCATTGTTTACAAAATTCTTATAACCAATTCATTTATCTTATCAAAATGTATTATCTAGTCAGATAAACTGATTTCTTGTAAATGATAATGACCAGTGCATACAGGCTCAGCTGGGATTGCAAAGTGGTCAGATGGTGCATAAAATATGGATTGTGTAAATACTTCCTTATTTATCGTAGTTTAACAGCTTTCAGTAACTGGTATGTCAGTATGAATATTTAGTTTTCTGCATTTAGAAGCCAATTCTGTTCGCCATCTCGAATTATCTGGTTCTCTATGGCCTTGTATATTTGGCCCAATAAAGCAAAATTAAAAAAAAAAAAAAAAAAAAAAAAAAAAAAANAACAAACATTGCTTGGTTTAAAATATTAAATAATGTTAAATATTTAATTAAAACATTAAATAATAAATAAAACATTAAATTAAAACACAATCTAATAACTTCACAATTAGACTTTCAATAAATATTATGTCAGTATCTGTAAGGCAGTGGTGTATAACTTGGGTGTTCACACACTTAAGGACCAAAAGAAGGGGAAAAGTACAACTTATAGTTCACTAACCATTTAAACTAGAAACACATACAAAAGTTAGTCTTGTATTTCAACATCCACTCTCTCCAAAGGAGTGGTGGTGGAAGATGTTTCAGTGCTGTTTATATTAAAGGTATTAATGTTGATCACAGTGATCTAACCAAGAGTTCTTTCATAAGCCTGATATATTATTATTCTTTACATGTCATAGATCTATATTGTAGGTTTACATTTTTGTGGGATAACGTTAATATCTAAACATTTTGCATCAGGTAGATTAAGTCCTAATACCATCAAAATACATATGCGTATAAGTTTTTACCATGTTCTATTTACCTTTTTGTTGTTTTCATTATCAAAAGCAAAATAGATGTATATTTGATGGGGTTTTTTGAGCCTAATACAGAAAAATGTGTGGGTTTGTTCATGTTTCCTACATGCTTGAGCTGTAAACTGGTAACGTGAATGAAGGATTGTTCTAAAGGGGCGAAGAGCTGAGCAAAGATGGTGGAAAATGCACCTTGCGGTGGTAGAGATGATAATTTGTGGTGTTCAGCACCTCAAGTGGACATGGCTACAGGTGCTCCTTATTGTCAAGGATAAATCTCAAGACAAAGTTGTTAAATTTTCTGTGCAATATCCAAACTATCACCCATAATTCCTTGAGTATTCTTTTTATCTGAGCTTGACAGGTTCACTGTCTCTCTTTGTTTTCCCCTTTCTTTTTCAGTCCCTCAGGCAGAATCTTCTTTTCGTATAATTTTAATTGCAACAGCTGTATATAACAAGGTATATTAAAGTAGGAGAAGAAAAATATTCAGAACCACTAGGCACCATTAAATAAAGAAGAGTATGTTAGCTTAAGCGCCTTAACTTCCTTTGCTTTTGTTATCTGCACCCAAAAGCCTCAAACTACCTCCTCCTTTTACATACAGGTTGTAAAATTTTATTGCTAGGATGTTTTTTTGAACCAAAAAAATACTTTAAAAGAAAATGTTTACAATATAAGCTAAAGTGAAAAAGGAATCCAGTTATACCAGTAATCATGGGGCGGGGGGGGAACTATGTTCTTACGAGTGGTCAAAAATACAAAGCATGGCTATTTCTATGTATCCTTATGTATCCTCTTGTGCTGTCCAAAGTACTGTTGTCATAAAGACCTTACTTGTTGCAACAGCAATTTTGTTTGAACAGGACAACTAACTCTGTCCTTAAATTAAAAATAAATGGTATTTGACTTCTGAAGCTGATTTCCTATTGTTGCTTTGGATGCTAGTTGTGTATCTGGTTAGCCTGGTGATGTAAGGTGGAAGGTCTTCAAGGCTTTTGGTTTCTTGCTAGCTGAAACTATGGACTTTAATGCCTACTATCCATGGGCACTAAAGTCCCAGAGAAATCTGTACCTAGAAACCATTACCAGGATAAACTTATTTTAAGTTACAGAGCCTGAAATGATACCAAGGATTTACATACGCAGACCTTAATTAGAAGTAGAACGTGGTTTTGCATTATTTTTCAGAGATGTTTGTTCTTTTAGATCTTTGGGTTTTTTCTATAGCAGCAATAAAACCTCTTGGCTTGGAAGAAACTGGAGGATACTGAAGGTGTTTGATAACATCTGCCTACAACTGGCATATCTGATTTTCAGCAGCATTTCAAATATTACCTTAAGGCAGGTATTAACATAGATGTTGATTCTTGAAATGTACTTTTAATCAGATTGAGTTCTGATTTGATGTTTTTTACTTTATAGGTGCACTGATAGTTGGACAGCCCAGTTCTTCCTAGAAAAATTGAAACCCTTTGCTCTCTCTGTGCTGCCATTTCTCTTACTGAATTATAGAATTGCTACAGAGGAATACTGAAAAAAATGTGCTATGAATCTGAAAATCTATGAAGAGACAGAAGGTAGCGTGAGAAAAATAGCACTACAGATATGACTAATTGAGTTAGTGATCAGTGCAACTTTAATAAACAATTTGAAGATGTATAGTCCATACCATGACTTTCATGTTTTGCAATTAAGAAAAATTGAATTGAAAGTGTGTTTCAAAGCATGTCCTAGCACTTGTATATTTGTAGAGCACTCCAGAGATAAAAATCTTTTTGCATTTATTTTACTATGTGGAAGAGGTCTGTTACAGTCCTCTGCCTCTTAATAACAAATATTTATGGCTTAAATTATAATCGTCAGTTCAGACTGCAATTATTCTGGTATGAACAGCAGTACATGGCCATTAGAGCTCAAATGCAGTATCTCAGGGCCAGATCTCTGGAGCCAGTGGAACAGGGGTTGTTTGGACGGAAAGTACAGAGGGATGCTGTCAGGTGGAACCAGAGCAGAATTCAAGTGGAATGAGTTTTCCAGATAAGGAGATGTATTTCATGAGGGATGAAGATAACAAAGGTGGAGAAGGACAAACTATATTTGAGAGAACTCATTTTCAATTAAGGTAGAAGAAAAGAACCACCTGTCAAACTTGGAGCATGCCAAGATGTCTGGGTGTTGCTGTAAGATGGGCATAGTCTGTAACTCTGAAAAATACACTTGTGATATTAGCTGAAATTTTACTTCTGTTGCAGGAACATGGAACTCTTGGAGGTGTTGAGCTGCATGCACAGAGCTAGCAAGACAGGAGACAATGAGGCTCTTCTGTATATCTGAGGAAACAGTGAAGGGAATAGACATGAAGTGTACTATAGGAGAAATGAGAATCTTTTAGACAAAGCGTACACACAAAAGAATGGACTTCACTGAATGCATTGTTACAGGAAGCAGATTTTGTTTTATTAATTAAATGAAGAGTATAAAGAGCAACAAAGTCAGAAAGATGTCTTGGTGATGTGTGAAACAAAAGCTGTTCTTGGCCCTTAGAAAAGGGCAAGTCAGCAAAAAGTTGAATATAAATTTGTCATGGTTTAACCCCAGCGGGCAACTAAGCACCACACAGCTGCTCGCTCATTCCCGCCCAGCTGGGATGGGGGAGAGAATCAGAAGAGTGAAAAATGAGAAAACTCATGGGTTGAGATAAAGACAGTTTAATAGGTAAAGAAAAAGCTGCGCACACAAGCAAAGCAAAACAAGGAATTCATTCACCAGTTCCCATCAGCAGGAAGGCATTCAGCCGCCTCCAGGAAAGCAGGGCTCCATCACGTTTAACAGTTACTTGGGAAGACAAATGCCGTAACTCTGAACATCTCCCCCCTTCTTTCTTCCCCCATCTTATATACTGAGCACGACATCATATGGTATGGAATATCCCTTTGGTGAGTTGGGGTCAGCTGTCCCAGCTGTGTCCGTTCCTAACTTCTTGTGCACCCTCAGCCTACTGGCTGGTGGGGTGGTGTGAGGAGCAGAAAAGGCCTTGACTGTGTAAGCACTGCTCAGCAACAATGAAAACATCTCTGCTTTATCCACACTGGTTTCAGCACAAATCCAAAACATAGCCTCATACCAGCTACTATGAAGAAAATTAACTCTGTCCCAGCCAAAACCAGCACAAAGTTGTAAGATGAGAAGTGTGTAATGAAAATAAGGCATTGTTACTTATGTGGAGAACCTCAATACACTAGGTGTTACCACAAAATTGAATACTTGTAAGTAGGACATTAAATTGTAGAAGTGAGCACTAAACCTGCATGCTCAGCATGGTAGTATAAGGAGGTTCCTTATGTGGAGGTGTCACATAGCTGAGTCTGTAGAAATTCAAGTCAAGTCTGGTCATTCGAAGTACCAGCAGTAGGGGGATTACTCACTAATCACTTTAGTGAGTCATCTCAAGAGGTGAAATAGTAGGTGTGGTGCGTTTAGGTTCTTGAAGAATTAGCTGCTCATTAGGAGAGAGAGTAATTTCAGTTAGCTTTAAAACACTCTCACAGACACCTGATGAGGGATACTTTTTTGAGGAGCTGCTGGCCATAAACTGAGCACTTCTGGAGGGCTCTACTGTAATGTTCACAGAAGACTCCATGCAACACTGCCTACAGCAACGCTTCCCTGGTGTGGTCCCCATGTCGGGGACTGCTGGATGACAGGAAGTTATCTTCTGGCTGGGGAGGAAACTGTCCACTGCTTTCTCTTTATTGTATTTGGGGATGTTGAGGCTGCAGCACATGTGTCTTACTGAATTTGCCCTGCATGCTTTACTGAGGGTTCCTTACAACAGGATGCTACCTATTTAAAATATTGTCACAGTTCCAAATACTGTCATACAAATAATAGAAGGGACAGATGACAATTGATTTTCTGTTTTTTTCGAGCACTTAGAGCAGCTATCAAACAGAACAGGATCCAGGCCTCTTGTCTACTCCAGTCCCTTGCCCCTTTGACGCTGCTGCCTCTTGAAAAAATGATGCTTCTTGGGAAAACAGCTGTGTATCACTGCCCCTACTCTTCGAAGCGCTCATGTGATCTCTGTCTCTGCCATCCTAATGTTGTAGGAGAGTATGGTTGCAGGAAACCTGAATTTAGTGAACAAGAGAAAAATCTGCATGCAAAATCTTAGGGTTCCTTTCTCCAAACCAGTAAATCCTTTCCAATAAAAGCCACGTTTAGCTCTTCCCACCCATTAAGCACAGTGCTACGGAAGTGTGGGAGAGCAGCCATGAACTTGGCATTGTAAAACTTTACAAAGTTTTGGCCTGGATCCAGGATAGTTGCCCACTGTACTGGCATGAAGACCAAATTGTTCTTTGTTTTTTTAAAGCCCAGCTGACCTATCCAGTACAATCTGGTGGGATCAATGGACAAGGTAATTCAGGAAAGGAAGGACAGGCCAAAAAAGAGGGGTAAATTATCGAGTAGTTGTCTCTAAAGACAAAGTGGGGGTGGAAACTCAGGAATAGAGTGTGAAATTAAACAGTATATTTGTTATCTATACTGGAAGGGGTTCCCTGTGCTGTACAGAAGCATGCAATACTTGTTCCTGTTACATGCTACCAGACCAGATGTGGGATAGTAGCTTAGTTCTCATATTTCTTAGCAATAGTCTCATGGATGCTTTTTTTCTTTTTCCTGCATAATGTCAGACAATCTTAGTACATTACTCCCTAATTACTTTCTTGCCCTGGAACCTTAATGCTGCTTTTGCCATGCTGTGTGGCATAATCTTTATTTCTGCTCTTTACTGAGGCATCAGGACGTGTGGAGAGTGTGTTTCAGATGATGAGCTGTGGTTATTAGACCAACAGGCACAACAAGATTTTTAATTATTTTTTCTTTTTTTTTTCCCTTCTTGTGAGATGTAACTACCAGAATGTATTTGTTGCTAGCTTCAAAACTAAAACTAGGTTATACACACGCAGCTGTCCTTTTTAACTCTTATAACTGGGATGTTTTGGTATACCTTTTCTGTATTAAAACTGACTGTGATAAGTTAAAAATGAAGGCTTTTATCTAATTGTACCTCATATCAAGAAAGGGTATTTGGGGGTTTTTTTCTTCTCTCCCACCCACCTGAAATCTGAAGTACAAGGGAAAAATAACTTGAGTAGCAATGTGGAGTTAGTACTGCTACAAAACATTATTAAAGTAGAACTACCAAACCAGAAAACATAGTCTTGTAAACTTAAAGCAGTGCCACATTTGTTATAGGTATTTTCCTCTCTGAAGAAATGCTTGATCTTCTAAATGAAACTGAACCTCTTCTTCCCTGAAGAATTAAAAAAAAAAAAATATTGCTGTAGTGTCAGAACAATTTAATTGCAAGATTTTAAACCTAATAGATCTTCATTGATGAAATAGCTATCTGATACACTTACCATAAAAAACAGTGCCAGAGGTACAGGTCTTCATCAATATGACTTTCAGTACAATGTCAGCAATGTTGTATATAAAAGCGTTTGATCAATAAAGCATTTTGAGGTTGGCATGTTCCACTTGAAAAACCAAATCTAACTTTTTTTTTTTTTTAAATCTAACTAGTGATACCTTTATATATTTGTATGTAAAATAGTTTTCACATGGGGCAACCAACTTACATGAACAGACTTCAGGCTGCAAAACTTACTTAAACACATATGAAGGGTGCAAAGCAACAACCAGGTTGTTTGGAACTAGATACTTTGCAACTACTCTCTGCTCTAAATCGCATCCATAAATAGTGACTTCACTGTGATGGAGACACTTTGGACTAGCTTCAAGCTAGGTAACTGTGTGTAACTAACAGTCTTGCTGCAGCATGAAATAATTCAGGGCTCGTGACTATGTGGTAGGCATGATTCAACTTCAGTGGAATCTTTCAGTCCTTTGAAACTGTTGCTCCAGCTCCGCATATACCAAGCGGAAGGATTTTTGAGCTGCCAGAATTTTTTCCCCTGTTCAAGACAACCAACATGTTACAAGTTACCGAGCCTGTGTTGCATCCTCTTCATCTTTTCCTAGAGAACTTAACAGGACATCATTTGCTCTCCTTCCCTAAACTTACATGGCGTCTGTCCTTCTGGCCACTTCTGCGCTGTGGAAGAGCAGCAGTTCCTCACTATTTGTGTCAGGCAGACAGTCTCAGCTTTGTGCAGACGTTGCATGCTTTCACTCAACATTTTTTAATGTCAGTATCCAAAGTAAAAAGTCTTGCTTCTTTCTGGGTTTTTCATGCTATTTGCCCCTGAGCATTTGACCGTGGAACACTGTGAATACCTCTCTAACGTTAGGCACTAAACATAGCCTAAGACAACAGGTGAAGTACTGTGAAAAAGACACCAGCCTCATGCTTTTGATGCTCAATTTGGGTGTCTGTAAACTGGCCAACGTTTCTAAAGCTCTCTTCCCCTTAAACTAAAGAGCTTATTCTGTCATGTCCAGGACATTCTCTTCCTAGCTTTGTTTACTACGGTTCTGCTTATTCTGCAAGAGCAGCTGCAGTCATATTTTGGACCTCTCCAAACACGAGTTGGAAAATGCTTCTATTATCACAAGTTCTCAGCTGACTTTTGTCCTCATATTTGCTGCTCTTAAAGGCATGAAGTAATTTGTCCTTGATCAAGCAATCAAAATTCTTATGATGGTATCACCAGCACTAGCTTAGTCCTTGGCATTGCCTATTTGGCTTCATCTCAGCCTTCTCAAAAGAAAACATGACTGCAATTAGGAATCTTAGACCAGAATTGGTGCCAGAAACATGCCTGCAGGCTTTTAGGTTTGTTTTGGACAACAATGTTTTCTTGTCATTTTCCATGAAGAATAAATAGAATTGAATATTGCTTGAAACAAACTCCTTTTAAACTAACCAGTAGACACTTCAAAACCCAAGTGACATAAACCCAACTTTTAAAAAAATCTCTACTTAGGCGCTTAAGAATACAGTGCTTAGTACTTCTGAAAATGCTGAATGCAAACATCTCTAGGCCAATAATATTAGGGCAGAAATGAAAGTTAATTTGAAATAATTTCTTTAAAAAAGGAAACTGAATAATCGCATTTTTGTACTGGTTTTTGGTGAGACATGAGTGAACTGCAGTAACATCTTCCAGAAGTATTTTGCATCTGTTCTTCACATGAAGAATTAGGAAGAGAACTGTTTGCAGTTGTTATTTGGAAGGCACCAAAGCATTAGGTAGCAGGATTTTAAAAATAGAGTCCAGCGTCACTGCTGGTCTCTGAAGGTCATTTTTGGTTTCTTTATTCTGTAAAGGGCAAAGACTACTTTCGTTATGGTGTTGATGGTACTGTCTGCACCCATGTGTGTTTCCTGTGATAACCAGTATCCAGGCCAGGAATCTGTGTTGAAAACTCTGTAACGCAGCTTACTGTCATTTTGTCAGAGCTGTGTTCATTTTCAGGGCAAAACTTCAGAAAAAGGCTTACTTTCACCAGAAACAGAAGGTTTACCAGTCTATGCTGACATTTTTGCACTTGAGCAAAATGGATGGATTGGGATGTTATGAGCACCCACTGTGTTGAGAGGGTGCTGCTGCTTATACGTTTTTAAGGGCTACAACCCAAATTTCCAGATGGGCATATATATCAGATATTGATACTTTCAAAGCTGATGCTTTCTGTCTTCCATGGTGGAAAAGGATTCCACAGAGACAGGATTTATTCTCATCCACTTGAATTGCAATGGGTATCTACTCCAAAATTCTTAGAAAGTCATTCAAGTAGGTCCTTTTTTTAGCCAGTCCTCTGAGTCAGTGGCGCATTTCAACTATGTACATCAGCTTCACCGTGTAAGTTAATTGGCCTTTAATTCTGTGTAGACAAGCTGGGACAGAGTGGCAGGGAGTGTGGCCTGTCTTGCGTCAGTTCACTAAAGTGATTTAAGGTGTAACATAGACAAGGTCTTTTGCAGATTTTTAAATGAAGGAGCTGGTTGTATTAAACCTGAGAGAGTCGGAGAACTTTATCCTGCTGCCTTGGAGTAAAACTATATGTGGCCTTGTCCGTGCTAGGATTTTGCTTCATGTTTTCCAATTCAGCTGAACAACTGCTACTCACTAAGTAAAAAGAGCCATTTAAGTCTCATCCTACTCCTGTGCTCTTTAACCTCTTTTGTTACACAGAACTTTGTGACACATAACTTAAACCCATGTCAGGTCATTGGTAACTCTTCCTGGATGTGGCAGGTATGAGAGTGGGATGTCTGCAGGAATGAGTGGCTACGTTAGCATGGTACCCCTCAGTGGGTGAAGGTGGACTGGTGGGTGTGGCTGGTGGGATTTCATCAAGTTGTTTAACTGGACGAAATGTGTTTGTGAAATGAGTACCTTGTGTTATGATGTTGTAAAGGCATACAATGAATACGAATTTATATGCAGAGGTGTAAGCATTCACATAAGCTTATACCAATAAACTTATAAACAGTATGCTAATTTACTTAGGCATATATGGGTTTTTTTTGTCAAATTATATGAGTAAACGTGTTTCAATGGTCTCATCACTGAATTATTTCTAATGAAGACATTGTAGTGTCTTTAAGCTCTTAACAGCAGCTGAGGCTGAACATTGAACCTCGATTTTAATTCTTACTGTGCATCTCAGTTATCCAAAAGGTCCACATTCCAAATGAAGCTGTACTGTACAAAATGTAGACTATGCTGGGTTTTTTAAAATTGTTTTTCTTGTTAATGCATATTCTGTTATGAGAGTCCTGATTTATTTTTTTTTTAAGCAGCTTCTGCAAGGTAGTTTTCTTGTCTCAAATCTGTGTGTTCCTCATGGCACTTTTTAACAAAGAGAAACATTAAGCTTAAATGAACATCTCCAGGTAGCCTAGCAACAGGATATGATTAATAATACCTTTCACCTAACTGTATGCAGATAAATGTCTGAAAGTGAAAGCAAATTCAGAATTGGTTGGCCAGAGCCTGGCAGTGCAGTGAGAGAGAAAAGGTAATATGGTAATATCCTGTGATCTTTGTTAAAAAAAGGAGAGAAAATAAAAGATCTATTTAATGGGTTGGATCTGCCTTACGGAGTAAAACACAGAGCGTAATGGATTCTTTTAATAACAATTAAACAGTGTACTAAGAGAAAGTATAAATGCCCTTGCTTCTCATTACTGGTTATCATCACTAATTTACCAGCCATGCTTTTTCATATGTGAGAGATCAGAAACAATCAGTAGTAATTACTGGGCCATCACAGCTAAAATGAAATGTAGTATAAATGAAATGTAGTATAATTTAATATACAGTTACTGGCTTTATAGTAACATACCAGGGTTTTTAGGCCTGAAATGGACTTTTGTACTGAGTGCTGTACTTAAAAAATATACAAAACATTGAATATAGCAATAAGTTTATAATTAAAGTTTTCTAGCAGAGAAAAGAAGGTGAAGTTGCTATGGACATTCTGTCTTAAATGACACTGCATTATTTAGCTTTTCCATAAAACTTGGTGTGTATATATATAAAAATAAAAGGAATTTGAATTTTATCTATATATATTTGAATGTTGTATATTTATACAAGATTGGAGATACTTACTTTTCAAGCACTCAAAAGGCATTAGAATATGAGTTGGCCACACAAGCTTAATTCTTTCCCATTTTGTATTCATTCTGTATAAAGAGGTACTGGGGGAGTAAGGTGAATCTGGGATTCATTGTATGCCCATTTTGTAATAGTAGGAAATTGCTGTTTGTATAGGAATAAAATGGAGTTATGTATTTGTGTGCTGAATGCAGAAGAAGTTATCCCATGGACTGCCATAAAATCATAAACATTTGCCTTCAGAGAAGAAATAACCTGTTACAATGCAGAAGCACAGATTTCCGTCCTGTGCTTCAAAACCTGCAGAACTTGCTTTTTTCTCTGTTCAAATTACTTAATTATACCGATTGTGCACTATCTTGTGTGTGAAATCAGTAGAGATGTTTTTTCTCACTCATAGGATGGTATATATTTGTATTTGCTGCTTAAAAACACAGGGAACTTTTCAGTGTATTACAGAAGTTGTAGGGGGAATGCTGTGAAAGGTTAGCTGTTGATTGTGTGCCTTGTAACTGTCTCGATGCATTTTCATGGGCTGACATCCACCAGCAATCATTTCAGTCTTCACTTATTTTTCCTTTACACAGTTTAATTCTTTAGTGCCTGGTCGGATTCCAGGTTTTGTTGCTGAAACAGAGAGGGAAGTTTTCCTGCATTTAGCAGGAAATTTCCGTTTTTGTTCATATTTGGTAGCCTGTTGACAAAGTACGGGTGTTATTCTGAATTAGCAGGTAGGTCTGTTTATGTCCTGACTCTTTCCAAAGGCAAGTTGCTGCTTTTTGTCTGTAACAGTTGCCACCCCCTGTTATTGTGCAAAGATGTTACGGTGTTTTAGGAGTGTAGTGGGGGATCTCGGTCTCATACCTCAGAGGGTTGCCCCTCCTCAGCTGAAATGCCCTGCTGCAACATGTCAGGGCCCAGTATTTGGCTTCTGCTAGAGCTGATAATTTTCTCCGCTGGAAAACTCCTTCTGTGAAATTCCCCCCCGCCCCCCATTGGCCTTATCTTGAACTCCACTCCTTCCTTGGTTAATTGCTGTTCCCTCTTCCACCTTTTAGTTGCCACCTGAATCCATTTGGCACTTGGCTGAGACCAACAGCGGTACCCTCCCCTGTACCGCCTGCTGCATCTCCTCTTACCCCCTTGGGAACGTGTCACTTAGTGGCTTGGCAACTCCTCAGCCATCACGGCTGGATGGGCACCAGGAGGTGTGACAGTACCCTTGTGGAAGAGTAGATCTGTTTGCCTTTGGTTTCTCACCGTCAGGCTTGTGGCTGGTAACTCTCAATTTACATCACAGGAGTAAATGTTGGAGCATGGCACTGTTAAATTCTGCCTAGTATTACTCCTTGTGCCTTCTTGAGTAAGGAACTGGAAACCATTGATCCTTTTATCAGTCACCTACAGCTACCTATGGCATGCAAAGCATTAATTTTGTTGCCTGGTATTCAGTGTATTATACATACGGATGTGGGCTGACCGCATGGTGATAACACAGGCATAAGGGCATGTCTTTAGTCTTTCCTTCTTTGTTCAAACAAACACCAAACCCATAATTTTTGAGTGATTTCTCTAACATATCTCCCTAGTATTAGTAGAGAGAAGAATTCCTGGTTAGGAAACAAATACCATCCTTACTCTTGAGGTCTGAGTCTCCCCTTTTTGAAATTACTGTAAGTTGTGCCACTAATTTAGCTGAGATACGTTGATGCCCCTATTTCTCTAGTTCTGTTGAATGAAAATCTCTTTAAATCTCTGCTTGTAACCTATCCTAACTAACTAGTTTTGCAAACTTTTGACATTTTTACTTCTTTAAAACAGCATTCAGCAAAGACTGCTCACAAAACCAGTTTGACTTGTATCCCAGGTAATTATTTTCTGAGAATTACAGCGTCTAGTCTGTACAAGATATTCATGCAGCTGTTTCCCAGTGTTACTGACATTCTACTTTGAGTCAGCTGTGTTTGCTTGGGTCTTCTGCCCTTAAATACATTTGTAGGTTTTTGGTTGAAAACCACCAAACAAGAAAACAATGAAACTGAAATCCCCCTCTCTTTCCGGACTGCAGTTTCAGGGTAGCATTTATTTTGCTGGAGAATCACATTTTCAGCTCAAAGAAGAGAGACTTTCATAGGGGGTTCTGTAAACTTAAATGAGATCAGAAGTGATTGTTTTCAGGCAAACTTCATTTTCCAACCAGTCAATTTTAAGATGGAGTATAAGTAACAACAGCTGTGCACTACAATTCTGCAAATGCATAAGATTTTTTTGTATAATGCAGTACTGAAATATAGTATGTCTAAACAAGCAAAACAGTTCTGAAATTAAAGAAGACTAATGTTTAAAAAAATATATATAGCTTCATGTTGACTAAAACCAGATACGAAAATGTTTCTGTGCAGTTCTTTTCCACAACCCATTGTATTTGAATAGGGAGTGCAATAATTGTCAATGAAATAGACTGTAAATAATTCTGTGCCCCCTGAGTAATTACTACTGAAAGAGTAATTACATGTTTGTTACATGTTACCTAGTCTAAGTTTTCAGACCTGGAGTGTCTCTGTCTCTTTTGTAACTCAACTGAGACACCTCATAGGAACTGCTTTTGGAAAGTGCTGTAAATTTTACCTCAGTTTTGAGGCAAAGTGGTGAGTGCATGAAGCTGCATTCTTTCTGCCTTTTTGTGTGAATCATAGTTATGGATCTTTTTTCTTATGGGACTGAAAAGGGTGAGGAGACTTGTTTGGCTGAGAAATGTAGAGGGAATTATGAGTGGGATTTTTTACATTCTCAGTGTGTGCGTGTGTGTGTTTTGCCCCTCTCTGCCCTCTCTCAGCTGCCAAAACATGTTAGCGTGTATCTCTCCAGCTAGCACTGAAGGGCTCTGTACTTCCACCAGTGAAACAGGTGTCCCTGTATTTCAATTGGCAACTGCTGTGTTGCAAAACGCCCTCAAGATCTCTATGCTGTTGAGAAGGTATTGCACCAGCCAGAAGATCCGCTTCCTAAATTGCTTGTCACAGCTTAGCATGACCCCCACACTCCATGTGTCTTCAGTGGCAGGAGACAGAATTAGAGCTGCTCATCTCTTTAATATCTGTTCAAGGGCCCACTGCATCTATTCGATGGTATAACACTTATGATGCAATCAATATTTTCATTCTTGTGGAGGTCAATGACATTCACAGAAATCTGAGCAAATCCATTTTGTTTACCGAATCCTGTTCAATGTACCCACGGTGTTCCTGGTTGACCTTGCAGGATTTTCAGTTTCACAGATGTCTGAAATGTTGAATGTTTGTTTCTTTTTCCTTGGAGTAAGCAGAAGTGGTTTATTAAATAAAAGAAAAAGAGGGGAAACAAAAAAAAAAAAGCAACAAAAAAGAGAGAGAAAGTAAATACAGTGGTTCAAATTGCTTCTGCATCCAATTCAGGCTGAACACTGCTGTTGCTCTTTTGTCACTGCTTGTTCATCAGCACTGTATTCCTTTTTATTTGGGTGTATTTCCTCCTAGATCAGTCTCTATCATGATTATTTTTTAATATGTTTTTTTAATGTCTTAATATTAAGAGTCACATCTCTTTTGACTTCATCTCTTCAGTCTTCTTTCTCCTCTTCCCTCCCCAACTGTGTTCACACATTTCTTTTGCTGAACACTTCCCATCATTTGCTCTTCTTGCTAAAAATCCAGCTTTTGGTCAGAGATTCTCTAACTGGCCCATGAGAACATGAATTGGAAGACGTTGTTACCCTTTCAGCTTATAAAAGTTTACTTGTTGTATTTATTTTTTCCTTGGCCATTTTAGAAGTGACATCATGCTACTATAGCGTGGTAGTGGTGGGTTAGTGTTGTCCTGGACTGTTGGGCTGGGTTTGGGGCTTTTAGCAGGGTTTGGTGTTGGTTTTTTTTTGAGGTGGCTTGTTGTTTTTGTTTTGGTTTGTTTTTTTTCTGGGAAGACTTATTTTGGCTCAAGGAAAATGTACTTAAGGAAAAATGTTATAGGTGTACTCAGTAAGTCTCAATGTCTAATGGGACTTGCAAAATGACATGTAAAAAAAACGCCGTTCTTAACTATCAGCCCCATTTGATTGAGTAAAGGTTCTGCGGAGAAAGTTGACGTGCCTATTTAAAATGGAGGCCCCCAATTCATTTACTTTTGATGGTTTTTTTTGGTGACTGAAGAACCTCTGCTTGGTCTGCAGTGTACAGGATAACATCTCAAATGATTTCTGCGATTTGCAGGTGCAGAGGGGGATTGTGTGCATGTTAACTTAGTAGGAAGGGGGGAGTGTAACAGGGAGGTCATACATCATGTCCTCCAAGGGAATGGCAAAAACAAAGCTCAAGAACCCAACACCAAATAATAAAGAGAATGAGGAATACGAGTGAACACTGGTCAAGAAGCACAACAGACAAATGCATGAGAAGAACTAGCTTGTGTAGGGACAGATGTGGACCTCAGAGCTCCTCAGCAGCAGCAACACCCGTGCTTTGTATTCTTCCTCCATCTGCAGGAGGTAGGGCTGCAGAGCTAATAAATGAGGCTTGTGATTTACTGCAGTTGATTTTTTCCTTCTGCAAAGCTTGTTCTTAGCCTGTGACACTTGAGTAGACCCTGAAGTTGAGAGGGACTTTTCATGTGGTTAAAGCTAAGGGAGGGCTGAAGTGCTCTGGCTGGTTGATTTGTGCTCCTTGCTGCAGAACTGAGTTTTAGCACATGCAGTTTACTAAGGTCGGAGGAGGCAGATTTTGGAACAAAATTTTCTATACCTTGGCTTCTATTTCTGGGCTTCTTTCCACAAACCTTATCCCCATTGTGCAGATGCTTCTTTTTTTTGAGAGTGTTTTGTGACTGTAACTGGAAGAGCTAGTGAAATAGGAACCATAAAAAGCAGGCAAATGATAAATGCATCGAGAGGTGGAGTAAAGAAGATTATTTTCCTCAGCTTTAATAATGGAACCATAAGCAATAAGACAAATAGGCTTAGAAGGGATAAATCTAGCCAGATTGTTTTTTACCTTTCTGATAAGATTACAAAATAAGCAGATGAAAGGCAAGTGATATAATACGTGCATTTTAGTAAACCTTTTGATACCATCTCACCAAAGCATACACAAATAACTAATGCGTGTTGGCTTGCATAGAAACACAGTCATACAGACTGTAGATGAGTTGAAGGACTGTAAATAATGAGCAGTGGTGAATGGTGATGAATTGAGACAGAGCGAATTGTACTAATGAGGCTCTGCAGGAGTCAGGATTTAAGCTCAAGTTTTTATTCTTTAACATCATCATTACAGCATCTTTTCAGCATGCTGTTGATTTCTCCCCTTGTCAAAAATGTCAGTGAGGCAGATAAGTAAAGTATTGGCACCTACTGGGATTAGCCCTGGACATGAGACAAAATCAAGCATTTATTAGAAATGCTCAGACCTTAGAAGCTGAAGGAAGGAAGGTAAGTTATGAAGCTAAAGAACACCTTTTTATTATTTTATTTTATTTCAAGAAGAGGGACTGAACTTGCTATTAATGCTGATAGCCATAGAAAGGTGTAGTGAATAGTGGATTAAACAACTGGGTGACTGAGGAGCAGCAGCAGTGTTCAGCTGGGTTCCAGGAATCCTTAGATTTAAGGGAGTTTATTTTTCTGTCGCAGATGTGTTGCAAGTTATTGAACAGATTCCTAAAGGAACTTACTTAAAGCTTTGCTGCTTGAGACATCCCATGCTGCACTGGAAAAAAGCAATAAAATGTGCTGAGTGAAAGAAGATGGTGTGAATAAATTCTGTTTCTTTATAGTCTTTGTCTGCAGGTCTTAACCCCCAGATTACTGACTGCCAGTGTCCAATATACTAAGTGCTACTCCCACCCCAGCTCTCACCCCCAGATGGTCCTGTCCTGCATCTTAGCTCTGATGCTATGAGGTGTGACACCCTATAGCAGGGCCAGATATTTGATGGTCTTTCCCTGGTGTCTACCTGTCCTTTCTTGAAGATATGGAACGAAAGGGAAAATGTCAGCACGTAGTTAGCATTTTCTACACGCTCTCTGCAGCGCAGCAAAAGTGTTCAGCTGTGTTATGAAGAATGACCAGGAAATAGCTTAGGCTGAATAACCAGGTTTGGAGTGCTGTTGCTCAAAGATATTAACAACAATAATATAGCAGCATGTCTACAAAATGGTGCCATACTAAATACCATCAAAGCAGGCAGGAATGGATTAGGCCTGCTCTGAATTCTTTTGTCAGGTTATTTTGAGTGAAAAGTGCTTTTCTTGTTAAAAGCAGCACTGCTGGAAAAACATTATTTTTTTTTTTTTGACAGATTGCCAACGAGTGTTGAAATAATGATTTCAGTTTATCTGGAACTTGTTTGTATCTTCAAAATATTATTAGGCAATAGCTAATAATTCCCTTATAAATCACATAATGCATAACATAAGGTGAACACATAACGGTGTGTTACAAGTGGTCTAGATAAAAGCCTGTATGAATCTATCAATGATACAATAATCAACACAGTACTGGCTTTTTTTACCTAAATCTGTCCCTCTTGGGTTGTAAGGAAAGGTTATCACTTGCACCTAAATAAATGTGTACAGCTGCAATGGATGTGTCATGAAATAATGGAAAATTGAAGTTGGCAATAAATTTTCTTAAAATTGTTGTATGGAATACTATGGATTTTTTTTTATATTTCTCCTCAGTTTTCATGCCCAGAAACCGCCTTGTTTAACGTTGCCTCCGTGGATGAAATGGTGTATTTCAATAGTTCTGAAATGACTATCTTAAGTTGGCATGAAGAATGCATTGGGAATTAAACAAGGGTATCAAAAGACATGACACCAGCAATATTTTATCCTGAATTTAAGAAGAAAAAAGGGCAAACCAGTTGCTGCAAAAATCTGAACTTGTAAATGCAGGCTTTCAATTCCCTAATCATCTTGAGGAAATTATAGCTTTGTTATTACAAAACTCATCAAACTAATATTGCTATCCAGTTGTTGTGGCAGTTGTGGTATGTGTATCAGCCTGAATAGCAAATATGAATCCTGTATACAGGCAGTAAGCGACTAATAGCACTTCTATACTAAAAGTTTGGGAAACATGGTTGATAACTTTTCTCTAGCGATGAAATGTGGCAGGTTCTTTCTGCCACTTCTTGTAATTAAGCCTGGATGAGATGTAATTAAGACCTATTATATGTGTCTCACGCTGCTGCTGCTGCTTGTCGTCTTAAATCTAAATCTAAGCTAAAAGAAAAACAAAACTGTTTTCCTCCACATCTTTTAGGTTGAGTTGGAGCAGACTTAACACAAATGATTATGAAATTAATCAGATGTGAAAATATAGCTTTAGTTGTGTGTATAGCTTGAATTTAGAAAAACGAAAAAATACAATTAGAATAGTAAAAGATGTGAATTGCATATAGATTATGCATTGCTATAATGCCACAAGGAAACTAAATAATTAGTTTGAAAGACTGTCAGACGGTGACAACTGTTTTGTATTCGAAGTATATCTGGTAGTACCGTACACTTCTACAATTTCAGTTGTGAAATAAATGATTTGTTTTGTGATAATTTACATTGGCACCATTAGAAGCAGTTGTTCGATGACTTTGTAATGCAAACAACTTGCTGTCTAATCCAATAAATTAGCATGAACACTTGCTTTATTTTTCATGGTTATTAAGCCAATTATCATCCACTGTCATACCAACGGCAGAGTGTAACTGATGTGGTCCTGTTGTATGTCTAACCCTTGCATCCTTTCAAATTCAGGAGGAACTGACTACTGTCGCTTACAAATTCAGTACTGCAGTGTGTTTTCTACGATGCTGTTCAGAAAATGAAGTCCTCTATTTATAGTTTCTGAAGAAACTGAAGTATACATTAATGCATATGCTAGTTCTTTATCTCTTCAAGGCTAGAGAGGCTCTTTGAGATCAGCTGGAGTTGTGGCATACATGGCAACTGCCTGTTTTCTTGAAAGTGCTTTGGAAAAAGTCCTCCCAGTTCAGTGCTAAGTAAAAGGAACTGACTGTTTTCATTTTGGTCTTGGCTATTAAGTGGGATGTGAGAACATCCAACAGAAGAAAAACCCTATGTCTTGAACTAAAGCTATGAGAGCAAATGGAATTATTTTTTATGTTAGTGCAGAGCCAAGCCCAGCGTAGGGCCACAGCCCTGATGAGTGGCATGGCTCCGGTGTACACCTTTCACCTGATCTGCTTTTGGTCATCTGGAAGGTGCTTTATTCCTTGGATGTCCTTGAAGTATCTCCTTCCTTGCAGAACATGCTGCAGAGCCCTGGCCAGAAACAGCCTCTCCCATTCATCCCCACAAACTGTGCTCTCCCAGCTAAATCTAGATGCCTCATCACCTGGATCGCGTGGTGGTCATCAACTCATTTCCCTGTCCTGTCCCATCTTCCCTTATATTAAACAGGTTTGGAAATGACAGGTTTATGAGGTGACCAGTAGGCTTTCCTAAAGCAAAAAAGTGTTTATTCAGAAAAGAGAAAACATGATATAAGCTATGCATCAAGAGCAGGTCACCTGTCTTCTAGGGTGGGAGAATTAATTCATACATATTAAATAACGCATGTCCTTGTCATAGACGATTCTGGGTGTGTCGTAGAACCTGCTTTTACTGGTATCAGTATCCCCATCCTCCACTCATCACTTGTTTCTGCAGTAACTCATCTCCTCTAACCACTTAGGCAGTAATACAATCACTAAAAAGCCCATGTGGATATGTATAACACTTCTTATAAAATTAATGCAGTAATCTGCAAATGTTTGGTGATTCCATAGCATCTGTCACATAGCGCCCATAGCCGCACTGTATTGTAAGTGCTTAAAAATAATATTGGAAAATGTGTTTTATCAGGAAGCCACTAGATGTACATATTTACCGTAAGTCATTCCAAGCTATGAAATGAGGATCTAGGATAAATAATGCAGTAAAATGAGAATAATCAGGTAAGGTTAGACCCTTGATCCATAGAAGCATGAAAATAAAAAATTAAGTACGATACCAAAAGATTATTTGAGGGTAATACTAAATACTGTCTTACACATTTATATGTAGTGAATATCTGCTTTAGCAATGGGAAACGAGTTAAAATTATACAGATGAACTAATACTTTAGATTATAATTGAGCTTTCACTGCAGTCAGTTTAGTTGTCTATTTTGTGCATTTTCTTTTTAAATACTGGTAAGTTCAGGAAATTAGAGAACAGAAGGAAGCAGGTAAGATGCTGTATTTTTCTTGCACCACCGTAAGTACTTTATACCTTTTCATGTCAGTGTTTTTCCTCTTGAATCCCGTAACGGCATCCATCCCCAGCTCAACAGCCGTACCTCTGTCTGCAGTTTTGCCACTTCTATCTTGCGGGGCTCTAGCCCACGTACTTTCTCACATCCCAGCCTCACAACTCAGCGGCTTTCTCAGAAATCTGAGCCAAGGTAGCACAGCCGTGCCGTACCAGCCTTGGGCCTGGGATCACAGGCAGCTGGACCCCAAGGAGGAGGGTTACAGTACTTACTGTAGAAAAACATCTTTTCAGGCCTTGATTCTCCTGTTGCTAAAATACAAGTAAGCACAGAGCCCTAGAGCAAGTCAGGGATCTTCCTGACAGAATATTCTCCTTCAGAAAGAAATGCTGATCCAGTGCAACTGTGAAACAGTGTGTGGGAAATAAAGTTTCAAATGAATTTTGTGTTTCAATTCATTTCTTCAGAGAACTGTGTTGACATTATTGTTTTGACATCTTCGGAATAAAAGGATCATTTCTTAGTTATTCTGAATTTGTCAATCCGCAGCCTAAGAAAAAGGACGTAATGTTTTGAAATTAATTGGAAGTTTCAGCTATTCAAAAGGGATTTTTTTATTATAAAATCATTGTAATCTTAGACTCTTCTTCCTGATTTGGAGCAGAAAAGTTTTTGAAAAAACCCAAATATTTTCGCAGGACAGCAAAAGTGTTTCTTAGCTCTTAAGGTAACTGGTAATTAGGAAAATTCTTGATAGTAATACATTTCTTTTTAAATAAATGAAGACATTGAATCTGGATTTTTGTCTAGCAGATGAGATGGAGGTTAGACAAAATTTTCTGCTACCTTAAAGAGCAAGGAGGAAGGTAAGGCATGACTTGATGATCTTAAAGGTCCCTTCCAACCTCAACAATTCTATGATGATTCTATGTATATGCAAACTTCAGAGCTAGGAGGCTCAGAAGGAGAGGGGTCTGTCTTATGATGATGGGAAGATGAAACGCCAGCCATGGCTGTGCTCATTTTCATATTATAGCTTCATCCCAGAGCATTTCTGTCCAGTGTCCAGTCTTTTTATGTGTTTGAGTATTTGTTCTTTTTTTTTTTTTTTTTTGGGGGGGGGGCAAATTCAATTATGCTTTCAGGCTTACTTACATAAGAAAAAAGAAGAATAACACAGGGAAGACTGGATCACCATGAGTCTGTCTGTGATACAGCGACTGGAAATTGGGAAGATAGAAATGGGCAAAAAGGAGGATTAGCAGATTTAGATCTGGAGTCGTGCCTGGCATTTCCCATCCGGGGCTGTGGGATTGCCTGAGCTTGTCTGTGCTGGGCTGACCCAGCAAGGCCCATGGCCAGAGTGGTCCAAACTGATATTTGCAAAACGAAGTGGATTATCTACGATGGGGCTGTTGATGTGCAGGTAAAATCATGTAGCACAATGTCTAAAGCCACCATCCTTTCAGGGAAAAAGAAGACCTTTTGTGGATACATGGATATTGTGGGATCTATTTCAGATTATGAACTAAGTCTATATAGACTGCAGGTGAGATGTTAGACAGGGCTGTGGTCTATATCATGCCTGCATAGAAAACTTTGAATTTACACATCCTTGTTTCTTGAAAAGATAGCCTGTTGCTAGCTTTTCCAAATAAACCAAAATGGATTATTTTTCTGGAGGTCTTCAGAATCAATGAATTGTATTTTTAGTCTCCAAAAGCTGAAAAGGTGTATACCTTCAGTGGAAAAATACAGTAATTTTGCTACTTTTAGAAGAGTTACCAACCCAGCTGCAATCTAGGCAAGTTTGGAAACTGTCTTCAAAGCCATCCTCATACTTTTGCACTCTATGTGTACTGAAAACTACCTATCAAGGAGTCAGCCTCTTATGTTGGAGATGCATTTATGCTAATGCAATTTACTTGTCTTATTTAAAATAAATCTAAAGGAATTTTGATTGTGATTTAATAAGTGTATTTTCTTGGAAAGGTATGTGTTAAAGGTTAAGTGCTGGAGTTTATTTGGAAGAAAACAGGACCATTTGCGTTAGCATCGGGGCAGATTCTTATAATAGCTTCCATGCTCTCTGCACCCTTTTTGAGCTTGGTTACTTAGGACATCAATTTTCTCTTATTCTTTCTACTTTTGGCCCCAAAATTATGCCCCAAGGAGTGATATCCTCAGGATAGTGTCAAAGAACATTGGTTAGGCTACTTGGACCCATGCAGTGGGGCAAGCTCTTCTTGGTGGAGAGCACTTTGTGCTGAGTTTTCCCTCCCTTCTCTGTTTCACAAGTCCTGAGGTTGGACACCAGCTCCTTTTTTGCTGCTGGCCTTCTGCCAGGTAAAGGGATTAGATGTAATTGTGTTTTGGGTTGGTGCTAACGACGGCAAGGGTACAAAAGGAGGGCAAAGTCTGCATTTGAGTGTTGCTGGAGGAGGCCCATGACTCTCTGTTGTGGCTGGTGCCCTGTTAACAGTTCAGGAGGACACAACCTGATCTGACAGGGGTGAGCAGACCTTCGGACTTCTCTGTCCACACATCCTTCCATCTGGTCTTAGCAATTCATACACAGTCTTGCTTAGCTGAACAGCTCCTCAGCCAGAAGAGACTCCATGTCTGTGTAGCCCCAAACCCACACTGGAAGGCTCTGGGTGGGTCACGTAGCCTCTCCTGACTCAGTTGCAGCATGTCACGGACAGATGCCACCCTCTGTCCCACACTTTCTCCCTTAGAGAAAAACAAGAAACTGTCCAAGCCAGACGTGGAGTTGACCCCATCAACATCCACTTACAAACTCAAAATTATGAAATTTACTCAGACCATTGTTCAGAAACGTTAGAAAAACATCAGGAAATTGCTGAGACCATTGAGGGGTTTTTCATTTAATATTTCCATTCCTTCTTATCAGAAGGAAGGAAAACTTTATATTGCTTTACTGTAACAGCTGTACTCTGGGATTATAACATACAGGTCTCTGTCTGCCTCTAATGGCTGAAACAGCAGTTTATAAGTGTACTTTAAGGTAACAGAGGTAGATTTCTTTTGTTAAAAACGTGGTTCTGGAACACCAATTCTTCTATTAGGTGTGCCTTTGCCCCCCTGGCATCACACTGGAGAAGCAACATCCTAAAATTCTTACACTGGGTGAAGAATTTCTCTATCAGACTAGTAAAAATGACAGCATTTTTTCTCCCTCGTCAAATTGACCTCTTTCTTCTGTATCCAAATATAACTCCTCTTGCTTTTTTTGAGTTAAATTATGCACAATTACAGCAAAACACTATTCTGAGTTTTGTCATGCATAGTAATTTCATGATTAGTACTTAGGATGTCTTCACACTTGGGTATTTACAAGTTGATTAAATGCCTTGGTTACCTACTTGGGTAGCAGCTGTTACAAGGTTGCAGCATTTTGGAGGGAGAGCGGTTCTTGTGTCTTTCTGAAAATCTTGCAGTGGTGTAGAAAAGTTATGAATGTGGGAACCTTGGCTGCAGTGATGAACCAGGTGCAGGCAGCTGCTTCTCTTCTCAGCTTTTCTTCTCTAGTGCAGCATTTCCCTTCTGGGGACCTGAGGTCCTCTGCTTCTTGGTGGCTGGGCAGTAGTTGCACTGGGCAACGCCGCTGCTCAGAGGTATCTAGGATAGCATAGGATTGAAAGGGAAGAGCAGGCGTGCTGCAGCAAAGAGGCAGTGTCAGTGCTCCCTCTTCTTCTCACATTGTGGTGGGAGCTCAGGGACGTCCGGCTCTTCCTTTCCTACCACCGCGTGTTCAGGTCTGTGTCGGTGCTGTGGGCATGAATATTTAAAAGATCAGTCTACCAGTAGTTATAAAATGTACTCTTCTATGAAAGTGCCAGTTATCTGCCACTAACTAAGAAATCCAGGAGCAAAAGCGTGCTTTAGGAAATTTCACCTCCTGCTTTCCTTAGCAGGGGTTGCAATTCAGGCTTGAGAATGCCTCTGCCCTCCTACCCACCAGCCCCAGCAGTGCCACACGGTTATTTTCTTAGGAAGCTAGAAAGTGTCTCTCCTTCCCGTAGGAATATGTAGTCATTGCTGTTGCAAAGGAGAAAATATATTAGAAATAGCAGTCTCAGGTTGGAGAGTATTTTGTCTTGCTGCCCTGCGTTTTATGTTGGGTGGCCCATGGGACTGATCTGAGACAGTTTATGTGTGCTTCCACCTGCTTTTCAGAAACAAATAGCGTTGCAGGACTCTGGTGTGGTTTGGTTTGGTTTAATTTCTCTGTCTTTCAGTAGAATAAATGTCCCTTCCACTGGCTGTACAGCCCGGCATCAATATTCTATACGTTATTAGATTTGTGTGTAGCTTACTATCGCTGAAGACAGACGTTCTCAAAGTGTTACTACTCCCCTTGCTGGTGTGTTGTAGTCATGGCACTTATATACGTGCTCGGCTTTCCAGGTTGCTTGCTGCTTGAATTCATGAGGATGATTTTATGGGGAGACTGAGCAAAATTTAAGAGTATAGGTTTTTGTCTCCTTTCTTATACAGCGTGACAATTAAATGAATAGAATGACTTTCACCTGCCTTTCTGATTTACGCAGGCGTGGACCTTGGACATGTGTAGACTTGTCAGCATGTATTTATTTGTGGTGAGAGCTATTTAAACAATGGCATGATAAATATTTTAGCTGGTTTATTTTTCAGAACGATTTGTTCTCCCGAATGAAAAATCAAAAAGGCTTGTAGACATTTTGGTAAAGATTTACTGATATGGTTGTATTAAGGGATAATAATAATTATTATTATTTTTCCAAAAGTTAAAAGCTAGACTTGTTTAACATGGTAACTGTGGGGTTTTTTTCTGGCCCCATGTGACTGATGGAATCAAGTGTTACTGCAGCCCCACTTTCAGGTAAAATCAATTCTTTATCAAGCAAATAGGAAAGTGTGTACAGCTATTTTGCCTCACTGTACAATTCATGAAAATATTAATTTACAGGGAAGAGATGATAAAGAAGCTAGACCAGGTTTTTAAGGAAACTGGGATCTTCACAAGGAACCTGCTGGGTTTTTTCTTCCTTTTTTTTATATCTTGACAAAAGGTAACAGAAACAACACAGAGCTATGGTTCAGGAATTTGTCAGCTGCAGGCCAGAATAATGGTCTCCTCCTACATCTGGTGTTGCACTGGAATAGCTTTCATATGATTTTATATAAGCAGGAGATAATTTGGTTGCTTGTTTGCCCAGCAATAATGGGTTGCATGGGGCCAGACAGAAAATCTGCTGAGTACAGTTACCTGGTCTCCAGCAGGTAACCAAAAGAAGATTGCAAGGGAAGAATCCAGGAATAAAGCAAAAACGTTTTGTTCCTTTCCCCCAGGGTTCTCCCAGTTCCACTTAGGTAATACTTCAATGAGATTTCAGAATAACTTTAAAAAAATATATATTTTTATCCGTGTTCTTTGGAGGGCCCAGTGTGGAGGGAAGTTGGTGCTGTTTCTGGGAATGGCGCTGAAATGTAGCCGGGCTTTAGGAAAGGCGTGGGCAGCTCTGCCCATAAAGCGCTGGTGCCCTGGGCAGTGGTGTAACATATGGTGAGACGAGACTTATGGGCATTATAGAGTCTAGTCTCGCAGGGTGTGCCTGTGTTTTACATGGGGTCTTCTATATCTTGGTGTGATTTTTTTCATTTCAGAGGGTGGGTCTGTGCCTGAGGACAGCCGCGTGGAGCCCCAGTGAGCCACTAAACCACACCGGGAATAGGGAAATGCGCTTCGTCCTCACTCGTCTCTGTGAACAAAATCAAATGAAACGAAATGTAAAGGTGGACCCGGGTCAGAGCTTGTGGTGTGCGCACCTCTGATGTGTGAATATTGAGTCTGAAGTGTAGAATCTGAATCTCAGCCATTAATTTTCACTGTAATAAACCAACCCATTTCATTAAGGGTGCTTTGCCTCCTTTCGTATAGGCTGTCCAGATGAGGTGTCCTGACCAAGTAGGGGCTGCGGAGGTGGTCGGCAGGAAGCTTTTGTGGTTAAAGACGGTGAACAAGGGGGAAAAGACTGTCACCCCCATCCTGTCACCTGTCACCCCAGTAGTAAATCCTGCAGGATGCACTGCTTTTACTGCGCTTTTTGCTACAAACAGTGGATTTTCTTCTGTGCGAAGCTGACCTGAAGCTTATTTGCTTCTGTCTGTTCTGTCTGTTCCTGGTGCCTATTTAAGAGCAGGAACTACATTTTCAAGGTATATGGTTAAAATATAAGTTGAGACTTTTTTTATTGTTTTTCTGCCTAGCTTTGTATGGCATACTGGAAAAAAATACTTACGAGAACTGCATCTGCAAAGGTTTCTGTCTGAGTGGGCTACATTGCCTCTTTTAAAAAAAAAAAACACTTTTTTTAATTAAACCCCCTGAGGCTAAATGTGGGTAGTTGAAGGCACTATGGGATTGTAATCCAGAAACACAGAACTAATTTCCTTGTTTTACTTTTAAATTAGGTTTTTCTTCTGGTTAACTAAAATTGAAATGTTTCAATTATGAATAATGCCAGGAAGAACTAGCACACTTGAGTGAGTTTAATGAATTGCGTGTGTTCTTGCTGCTTTGTGAACGTGTGCGTGGCAGTGGAGTTTCTGAGACCTGTCACTTGATATATACTGAAATGCATGTTTTATTTACGATGTATTAATTTTAACTATCCTAGCTTTTTTGTTTTATGAGCAGGGTTTCTGTAGAGCCCTAAGATCATTTTAATATGTTCAGAAGAAATTTCCACAGACACTGAACTGCAGAGCTTTATGTCTCATGAAAGTGTAAGAGTAGCATGTTTCTTGTCTACATTTATTAGCCTTAAGAAGGCATTGGATTTTTCTGTCATGATTGAGAAAACACTAAAGGGCGGTTTATTCCTTCCCCTGGGTAGACAGTCTGCGTTTAGGGTTTTTGGTATTAGGCGTCGATTCTAGCCAATATTAGCCAATGGTGAATATGGACACAATGTAAGTACTCTGCTAAAACTTAAGAAAGGTACTAACAATAAAACTGTACCTTTCTTTGACAGATGATTTGAAAGGTCAAATTGCAATTTAGAGCATCTTAGTATTGGTGTTTGTTGCTTTTGAGGAAGCAAAATTTCCTTAGGAGATTTGAACTTACTGCAGTGCATTTTTATGTTTTCTGCATTTGAATGATTCGTCTCTTTTGCCATGTCTTTTTTGTTTTAGGAGCTGTTCTTTATCTTCTGTAAGGAATTACCCTTCTGTAAGGAACCGAAAAGCTGGGTTTTAAGCCTTCAATTTAATGTTCCAGAGGAATATAGGAGTACTTTTGACTAAACCCCCAGTTTTACAGTAACTTGTGAGCACACAGGAAAACTGCTTTTCTAGCTAACATCATTGATTATTATAGAGCAAAGACAGTGAGTGCAGCAAACAAAATTAATGTGTTAGGGTTATTACTTCATTAGAAAAACTGGAAAATATAATTCATGCTCGTTAAGTGTGGAGACAAAAAATATGTTTTCACTGAAGTGACATTCTCTTTTAAAAAAATGCATAGCAGACAATAGTATTACTTAAATTAGTCATTGTTGGTCTGTTAAAAAATGACCCAGAGCAGTTTTACAAACTGAAGTGTAATTGTCAGTGTGAGATTCTCCACATTAAAAAGCCAAAGACAATATTTGAAAAAAATGGAAGAACTCCTTTTTACAGAAGAGCAATATTTTTGAAGTGGCATCCACAGATCCGATCGTGGATCTGAAGAGCGTGGGTGGGTGCTGTGTGATATATGTATACACACACACACACACACACAGAATTTTCTTCTAAGAATAGTTTGGAAATCTTCAGCTTTTACCTTACTGAATAGCAGTACAAAGTAAAGATGACTGTCTTTTCTGGGATTTCTCTAATTTTCCAAATTAAAAATGTTTGGGAGACAAAAAAAAAAAAAAAAAGAAAAAGGAGGATTTTTGCTTTTGGAGGTGGTTTGGTTTTTTTTTGCTAAGAGCTCATTTGTAAGCCAGGCTTCTCTATGTACATATTTTCCACTTACATCTTTGAAGAAGACAATTGAGCAGATGAAGCTCCATGCCTTTTAGATGTGTTTGCTCCAGCACATGGGTAGGCTGCTCTGGGGGAGGAGTGACTGATTTGAGGTGGACTTCAGTTTGGGGTGAGGGATTTGTAGCAAGAGGCAAGGGTTGCAGAGCTGGCCCAGAGTTAATTCTCTCTTCTGCTTTTGCAGCATCACCACTCAGTAGCAGACAGCTCTCAGAAGCAACAGAAGCATATCAGTTTATTGGATGTTGTATAACTTAAAGCAACCCACCACGAAGTTGACTATGCAGCAGTTATAGGAATATCACACTGACTTTGATGCTACCTATGCAGGAAAAGGCTGAAGCATTTGGAGTTATGTTTCAATAAATATGGCTGATTTGAGGCTAACAGTGATTTTTATTTTTGTTTTTAGTTTGGTTGGCTGTTTTGATTCGTTTTCTTTAAGTAAAAACAAACAAACAAACAAAAAATATGTTTGAGGTACTGAGACCCAAAACTGTGGAAGGCTTGGAAGTGGCTGTGAAAGTTACTTGGAGTTGGACTTTGTCACTAGGGGGCACTTAGTCACACAAAATTAGCCGTGTTTGGGTTGGGTTTTTTTTGTAAAAGCTTCTTTCTTTAAAATATCTTCTAAAAATATCTGTTGATTTTTTTTAAATTATTGATTCAAGAGTATGCATGTATAGCCATAAATACTTGCAAGCACAGAGGAGTTTCAGGGCAGTGATCTGCAGTAAAATGTTTCCTCTGGGACAGGGGATAAAGGGGGAAGGCTAAGGAAAGGCTACGTGTACAGGATTTCATGCAAAAACCACCCAGGCTAAAAATATACCAAAAGGCTGCTCAATTAGTATTAATTTAATTAATAAAACCTGAAGTGG
>VZSZ01004251.1:415113-461991 GCA_013398815.1 Ibidorhyncha struthersii
ACACAGATACATTTCTTGAGTATCAAAATCTCTCTGCTATAATTTCACAAATGCAAAACCTCCTGTTGTTAAAAACAGACAAAACCAGAGCCCTCATTTACACACACCAATCGTGAAGCACCTAAGATACCGAGTGGAGGGCACTTTTATAAAAGGGTTTAAAATACTCGACACTCTGTTGCCTACCGTCTAGATTCATTATGCTGCAGTGCTTTGTTTGGCCAGACCCCACTGTACCCCAGTGATATTCTGATGGGATGCTTCAGGTTCGCAGGCAGCCTGGCCACACACGGGCATACTGGCAGCTCCTGGCACACCTGTAAAGCTGTTTTTGTGTTGAGAAAGAATGCATTATACCTGCTGGCTGCATGGCTGTGACAATTTGCCATGGGACCTTTTTTCTACATACCTCTCCGATGGATAAACAGTCAATCCCAGTGGGCTGAAGAATGAACCAAGGGGTGTCCCAGGCAGGTGGGGTTTTGTTGTATTTAATTTTTTTCTGGCTGTTACTGCCAATCACAGAGAGTAAAGAAGGCACTTGGGGACAATGTCTGCCAGGCCAGCTTAACGCTGAGGCATGCAGAATACAAGTATTGGTTTACACATACTTTCAGCAAGCATGGCATGCGGTCGTAGCGTGCCTGTTTGTCAGCGTTGTCCTCAGCCTCTGACCAAAGCTTGCCATAGAAGGCCTTGGTCCGGTGTTACTTGGGGGTTTTTTTAGCTGCTGTGGGCAATCTGATGGGTTAGTTATCAAACTAATCAGCTGTAGTGAGAGGGTAGAGCCAGGGGTGAATGTTCCAGATGTGAACCTGAAGGAGTCTGGAAAGGGGAAGGGATGGTAACTGCCAGACCACTGGTGACAGAGCTTGGGAAGAAGAAGCAGTGACAAAAATCTGACATGCTGGAAGCATATGTTTGGGGTTTTTTAAACTGCCTCAAATTAAGTCTTTGTTGGAAGCATATTGAAGCATCAAAATTGAAACAGTTTTGAAAACACACATTCAAGTAGCTACGTATCTGAGCGGGATTTCCCTGTATCTCCTGCCTTACATGGAGGGATGCTACTGTGGTGCATTTTGGAAGACCTGCAGGTGGGTAAGAAAATTGTAACAGATTGCCATGATTTCCTGTATCTTTTCTGGTTTAGAACCGTCACTCATGATTAATGGACATGCATACCCACAGCTACAGCATTGCCTCTGCATGTATGGTCTTCAGGTCAGGTCTGGCTCTCTGAGTGCCTTTCTTGCATGGCTTCTGTCCCTCCACATGGACATGGCAATACTTTCTATTCTGTAGCTTAGAGGGAAGCAGCATTAAAGTAAAGAGGTTAGTGCGTGCATGTACCCTCTAAGAAAAAAAAGAGACGGTGTGTCCTGTCGATTCTCTATAGCTAAGGAATTTCAAACAATTCTTTTGGGCAAATTTAGAATTTAAAATGCAAGTCTTACATGGTAACTGTGGAGTATAGTAGGCTTAGGCTGGATGGCAGGTCAAGACTACTCAGACAAACTTTTTCTGAGTCCCCATTCATGGTGCTGGCTATCTGCTACAGCTTATAGGAACTTTGTCCTTTACGGTATGGTCTTATGTGTGCAGGCATCAGGGTCTGCCCTTCTGTAGCATGTGCCAGGTGCTCAGATGGCCTGTATAAATGTTTCAGTGCACAGATCGTATTGCAGGACAAAGTTTTACAGGGTGAAATTCTTTCTTCTCTCTGTGCCATGAAGCTTACTGCAGTGTGGCTCCCACCACGTTTCCTGGAAAGATAAGGTGGACATCTGAAGTCACAGTCCCACTGGATGTTGTTACGGGAAAATTAAAATCGGGTTTTATGAAAACAGGATAAAATTATGCAAGAAATAAATATCTGCACATTTCATAATGGCATTCCCTCCTGTAGCTTGCAACACTAGCAGGGGAATGACCCTTCTTACTCTTGTAATTGAAAAGCAATAGATTACAAATCAGTTACAATCGGTGGGGTTTTGACCAGCTTAATTATAAGACTGAGAATTTTAAAAATAGGAAAATGAAGTTTTCTTTGTATTTTTGCTGCTTACGTGTTTTAAGTGAAGCAGGTAGAGGGCAGTAGGTGCTAACATTCAGGATATCTTCTCCATTGTACTGGTGCTGGGCAAACCACTTGGCTGGTCTTCAGCCATGGTTGTAGGTAACCTGATTTTACATCGAGGGGCACTCACACAATCCAGTAACACAGCTCAGCAGTCGGAGTTGTAGCATCTTAGACTGCTAAAAGTGGGCCTTCTGGTAGGACTTAAGAATCAGCAATGAAATTCTGCAGGCATTGACTTGAGGGTTCTCCATGCAGGTGAACTTTAAAGCTGAGAGCAGATTTTGCTTAGCACAACTGAGATATTCAATGTTCTGTGCAGATTTTGTTTTTCGCTTTTAAAATAAATGAAGAGATAAACATTATTTGCCATGAAAACGAATCTCTAGAAGAAGAGATTAATTTCCTCCTCTAGAAGGAGAAAAAACATAGGAGGACTACTATATGAACAAAGCTTAATTAAAATATAATTGTATTTAATCAATGCAGTATAATTAGAAATAGTGCTTAAGAGTTCATTTTAATGGTTGCTGAGCTGTTTGTGTTCTTTAAGTTAATATCTGCTTTATGAACCAAAAATCCAACACAGCTCGGGTCTCAGAAATGTTGGTTTGTTTTTCTCTAGTGAGTTTTGTGCAGTCCCAAAGGAGCACAACCAGAAAATCCGCAAATTGAGAGGTGCTAAAAAATTCCTACAAAACTACCTAAACACTTGACATTTCCACCCTGTGGTGTGGTGTTGTGTTAGCCTGTGTCTTGGGATACTGCAGGTCAATCCCCTGCTCTCAGTATGCTTTCTAGGTAACTTTGGAAGTCACTGAAGTAATTGTTTTTATTTTTCATTGCACACAGAGCCTAATACTTTTAATATTCAGTAAGTCTGTTCATTCTTCTTCTTGGCAATTTATCTAAGAACTGGTCAGTCTCATGTGGTTGGAGGCATGTGTAACAGCTCAGCAGGAGATGTCAAAGCATCCTATGTGAGGACACTGCGGTAGGTAGGTAGGGTATCCCCCCAGAGCAGGACGTCGCTATGTCCCTTTGGCAAAGGGGGGAAAGGTGACCTCCCATGTTTAAGGTCTCCCACATGTGCTCTGATAGCAAAACTGGGGGATCAAAAAAGAGAATTGGTCTGAGACCACCCTCTAGTGCAGAGTGGTCCCTGAAAACACGACAGGCAAAGGGGAAATCTTTCATTTGTGACACCTGGTGGAGCTTAGGTATAAACAGGCTGCTTCACGGCCCAGCACTGCCGTGGTTTAGGGGTCCTTGGCATGACTAGAAGACAACTTTTATGTGTGCAGAGGATCTGAGGGGTGGGGAAAAAAGCATGATAAACACTTTATGTGCCCAGTGGTCAAGAACTGAGTATGGTTTCACTAGTTGTCTGATGTAACCCCATTGTTCAGAGCAGTGCAAAATAAGGAACACAGCTTTACACTTTTCTTGCCTGCCTGCCACCAGCGGGCCGTGTCAGCAAGCTCTGGTGGACCTACCTATTGGAGGTGTCCAGAGTCTGAAGTATTTTAAACTGGGGCCTGTTTTTTTAGTGTCTCATGTTGCACATAGCAGCGGCAGTACTGGATCAGGCCAGAGCTCCCTCTTGCTCAATATCCTAGCAGCAAAGTGAAACCTCACGTGACTTTCCCAAACTCCAGCAGTTTGTGTTTCAGGGACTTCCTGCGCCAGAGGTAGTTTCTGTTTGCTTATCAACCCCCAAAGGATTTCCCTTCTCTCAGCTTGTTCAGTTGTCCCCTGAATCCATGTAAAGTTTTAGCAGCCGTAACATCCCCTGGTGAAGAGTTCCTGAGTTTCCTTTCCCAGTTGCGTGGAGAGCTGCTTCCTCATGTTTGTTCTGAACTTGCCATCTGCCTGCTTCATCTGATGCCCCTGGCCTTGTGTTAGAAGAGGCAGCGAACAGTCAGTTCTGATTCACCCCTTCCATGTCACTTATGATTTTACAGATCTCTTTCATATCTCCTCTGGATCACTGCTTTGCCAGGTTTCATAGCTGTTGCTCCTTGTAAGCCAGGCTATACTTTCAGTCCACCACCTTACCCTTCTTTGTTCTCCAGTTCTGCACGTGAGTGGAAGGATCAGAACTGCATGTAATATTTAAGATGCAAGTGTGTGTATGTACAGAAACACCATGGTTTCTTTTTTTTTTTTTTTTTTTTTTTTTTTANCAATTTGCTTTCTGTAACTTGTGAGCACAGAGGTGATGTTTACACAGAAGTTTTATCACCCCAAGATCTTATTCCTGAGTAGAAATGGGCAGAGTCCACCACTGTTGAGTTTAAATTAAAAGTTTTCCCCTAAAAGTTTCCTAGCATCACTTTGCATAAATTGTACTTCACAT
Source organism: Ibidorhyncha struthersii (assembly GCA_013398815.1). Lineage (NCBI taxonomy): Eukaryota > Metazoa > Chordata > Aves > Charadriiformes > Charadriidae > Ibidorhyncha > Ibidorhyncha struthersii. The sequence continues at coordinate 419,553 of VZSZ01004251.1, forward strand.
GTCATTTTATTACCAACTTACTCTTGTAAAATGTTCTTTAACCTCCATGATTTCTACTCCAAATAAATTAATATTATCAGCAAATGTTGTCATCTCCCTGTGTGGTACCTTTTGGGTGATTTTTAGAGCATGTTGAAGATCGTAGGTCCTCAAGATGAGGGAGCAGGACTCCACTGGGGACTTTCTTCCATGGTGAGAATTGACTCTTCTCTTTCATATTCTTATGCTCTGTTTCCTATATTTTAAACATTTGCTTTTCTAAATCCATGCAAAGATGTTCCCTCTAATTCTGTGCCTCTTAAGTTTCCTTAAGAAAACTTGTGAGAGAGATGTTATCAAACACCTTTTGGAAAGCCAAATGGACAATGTATCTGAGTATTAAAAAAAAAAGAAAAAAAAAAAAAAGGCGTCCCATACAATGAAAGCCCTGAAAGAAAAAAGCAGGCACTCAAGACACTTGTTATTGTTGCTCATTGGAACTATTGGGTTATTTCTGACAAATCTTGGTGTTCTGGTGCTGATGGTTCAGTAGCAGCTGGGCAGATGAGGGCTCTGAGGATGTGGATTTACAGCAGGTTTATGCTGACCTACACGTGAGCTTCCCCAGAAGGTGACTTCTCCTTGGCCCCACTGTTGTTCCCAGACACGTCTCTCCACCTGCACAGCTGATGTGGCTGAGCTGAGCTGATACGATTGAAAATCAGCCTATTAAGCAAGATGAGAATTTTTAGCTGAATCAGGACTGTGATTTGTCTTGACACTACAATGCAGCTGCGCTAGTGCTGGCACAAGGGAGGAGGAGGAAGAGCACATCGCTATGCTGAGGCAAGAGCTAGACTGTCCATTTTTGCAGCTTAAGCTAATCATGAAACCAAACCCTAAGAAAAGTTGTGTGTCTGTAGCTTGCCTGAAGTGGTATTTTTAGCTAAGAATATTTGTGTGTTGAATATGAGTAGGTGGTTGCATGATGCCATTTGTTTTCCAGCAAAGAAATAGGAGTCCACATTGCATTAATAGAATTGGTCTGTCCTCTTCTCAGAAATGAGCATTAAAAAATGAGGGATTTCTTTATGACTTTTCTTTGTGTTGTTGTGGCTTTCTCCTGTGATCTATAAGCCTAGCTTCCATTATTCCCGTGGGTTTGTTAGTATGTTTAACTTGTTTCGTGTTATGCTGTAGCAACCAGTGGTGTTTCCATTTTTTTTCTGTGATCCTGGGAGCTAGTTACCTATAATCCGAGGGGACAAAAAGTATTGTTGAAAGTAAGGACACTACTGACAGATGTGTGTGAACAGAAGAAATCTGAAACTCCGAGCTGTTTGCAGCTCTGCTATTCCAGAGCCTCTGCCTATACATCTAATTAACCATCCATTTAAAAATGCCAGCCACTCCTCTCACTGCCTGTCAGCAACGTCAAGATATAAAATTATTTTTTCTGAAGATTTGCTTCTCATATACTTGCAATAATTGGATCTAAACTTTATATTGTAAACTATCCAAATTACACAAACCACTTCAATTATAGCAATAGGTCAATATGTTAGTGATACCCAAAAGCTGGGGGGGGGTGGATGCTCAATTATCACATTTTATTTTTTAGATCCCTCAGAAGGCAGGAAATTCAGCCCTGTCAAATCGTGTTTTTTACTCTTCACTAATTATTTAAGTAATAGCAATTGGTGTGGCTTTAGTTCAAAATATTTTCTAATCTGAAGAGAATTTTTCCAGCTTCCCTTTGTGTTTCTTCTTTTAATTAGATTTCATATAAAGAAATGTGTCCGTTATAAATAAATGCTAATAAGAAGCTAAATAGAAATATGCCTTTTCCCCTTAATCCGTGTAAATATGTGAAGACCTTTCCCCTGCAGTTAGCACAAAGCCAATAAGTTTTGTTGATAATCAGATACAGTATTGACTGTGTTCCCATCAGAAGAAAAGAGAAATGTCTCATCCTGAGTGCTCAATGCAGTAGAAATCAGTAATTTACATGTGAATAAAGGCACCATATTATGAATATGTCACTTAGTACTTGCTGAACCTACCTTGGTCAGTAATTCACATGCTGATTCATGTGAGGCATGCAGGATTCTTTTTTTAATGCCTGAAAAATAATACAGTTCGCTGGGGAAGAATAAACAGCGTGGGTTATTTCGGTCATAAAAAAATAGTTTTAATCACTTGGTGCTAAGGACTCTCTCAGAATTCTGTTTTCACCCTTGCAGAAGACACATTTATTTTATCCTCGGTTTGGGGTATCATCATCGCTACCAATATTAGTACACACCCATGGTTTGCAAACCAGGACTGGGTAGACTTGTGTCTTCAATCAGTCTGCCAGTCGTGAACATGGCTGCGATTCCAGCTGTAAAATGCTACCTCCCCTTGCTGTGCCTGGCATGTCACATCCTACGGGAAGATTGCTCAGCTTGTTGCCTGAAGGCTGCTATGTAAATAGTAGTTGTGTGCTATATGGTCATGTTCTTCTCGTAGGTCTCCATAAAACTGCACCTGCACATTTTATGGATGCAAATTGTACCCAGGTACCAGCTTTTGGTACATACATATGGTCCTTTGCAAGCAGCAGCAGTATATTTTGTGGGCAGAAAATGCTTGTGTGTACAAAACCTGCAGGTGTGGCTTTAAAGCCCATTTGACAATTTACACTTTATGCGTGAAAAAGGTGTGCTGTACCTGAGAATGTCTACTTAGGCTCTGCCTGAGTGATCAAATTGATACAGTGCATAGTTTATGCTTTTGGCATTGGGATACTTTGCCATTTCTGGGTGCTGGATACCACCTTACTGCTGTTATTTTCAGTGTCTGTTTAATTAAAAGGAAACATTTAACCATGTTTTCAGTGACATATGTGAGTTCAGTTCTCATAATGATTTCTCTAGCTGAACTTGCTTCATCACCCCTGCCGCTTTCCACTTTTGAGCACTGCCAATATCCAAGTTGGCGTAGCAAGGATGGAGGCACAACGGGCATTTCTAAAGTAAGCAGAAGGCTCCTGCCAAAGCAGAGCACGGTGCTGTTTGTGAGGCTTAGAGCATCAGGGTGTTTCACCTGCGGGAAAAGGGGTGGTTGCCATTAGCCACAGTATGTGCAATACATATTCCGTTGCTACTCGCTACTCGGCTAGCCAAAGTTAGTGGTAGGGCAGATTACAAGCTTGAGCTGCAGGTCTGGCTTTAAAGACATTAAGCATACAAGATTTTTTTTGTTGTTTGTAAAAGCTTAAACGTGCTCTGATATAGTGGTGGTGAATCCTTTGCAGACTGGCCTACAGAGCTGACTTTGGATTTTTGGGGAGGTGTGCTCATAAGGTCTTGATGAAATATCAACTACTGTCAGTTCTCTCTTAGATGAATTTTGTTTTACTTCTACCTACGAATTATTGTATCCTTTTTTTTTTTCCCCCTAGTCAACTACCCTGCCAGAATGGAGGATACGGTTTGAATTTTCTGTTGTTCAAAGAACACGTTCAGAGAACATGACTAAAATGGTTTTATATGTCTCTGAACTTCTCTTGTTGAGCATTGCTTGCACATCATTATAGGCTCTTCTTTTAAGGAGATCCTTAAAATATTGTTTTGTACTGTTTTAAAAAAACAAAACCAAACAGTACTAAAGTTGTGTATGCAGAAAGACAAGTATACCTATTTAATATTGCTATAAACTCCATCTTTACCTGAGAACCTTATTTCTTTATAACAATAAAAGCTGAGCGTCCATAGTATTTTCTTTGAATGGAGAAACAGTGAGAAGGAAAGATTTTACGGTACTCTAGACTAATCAAAAAATTGACTCAAATTACAATAATCAAAGAGTCTTATTTGGTAATATAACCTCCTTTGGTAACATTTCAGTAACATACTCATCGATGACAAATGTGAAAACTATGTATTGTCTGATAATTCACATTCATATATCACAAATTGACTACTTAGATTAAATACTCTTGTCAAACTATCCAAATCTATTTGAGAAACAAATCTGTAGCTGTGGCTGAGCTTTCCACCCCCCTTCTCTCTCCCCAAGTTCTTTTGAGTAGCACAAACCTGAACCCTCGTGCATCTTGGATTCATATTATATTCTCAGTCATGGATGACCTTTTACAAATGACTTCCAATAACTACAGCTGAACTCAAGCACAAGAGTTGGTTGCAAAAGGTCATACTCTAGTTACACAAAACGTAGGTAAATTTGTACTCCCTGCAGCAACTGATTGCTGTAGGTTTTTTGGTTTGTCTCTGACCAATCTTAATTCAGAGCCATGCATTAGGAAAGGTTATGTTCTAGTGTTGTTTCTCTTTGCCTTTGTCCTCCTAGTTTTCTTTCACTATAAAATTATCCTGTTTAGATTTTTTTTCTCATTTTCCAGGTTTTAAGGTTCTATTTCAAAGGGCTCCCATTTCACCTTTTCCTTTTCCCCTCTGTTCTTTACCAGTGGATTAATTGCAGAGTCTTGTGCGTGTAATCTTCCTTGTAAACGTGAGTGGTGCCTTTCTGTGAGTAAGTGTCACATTCTCATTGGGGAATATTTCATTTCCAAATAGAGTCATTTCAGAGAAGTTATTTGAGGCTAGTGTGCTAAGAGCATGCCTTAGAGTGGCATATTTAGACCCTAAACAAAGAAACATGGCAGATTCAAACAAGTACATTTTATTTATGTAGGCATAACTCAGAATGAGTAGTAAATTGAAAGAATATTTGCTCTCATCACCAGTGGTCACTTCCTGGCCTTATGTTGTATAGACAATTCATCTCCTTTTTATTTCTGAAATACAGAAACTGTAGACTAAGGCTTCCCATGGAGACTTTGCTGTGGGACTCTACTTTGTAATTAGTGCCAAGAAGCTGGATTTTTCCACCCGTTTGGGCTTGCTGGGTGCTCATCTTGCACACCACTGCTTCTGATTCACACCAGAGAAGCTTTATAGCTCAGCTGTTTGTGATGCAGTTGTCCTAGCAGGTGAGTCAAAATAAGGTTCTGTGGGCATAACCCTGTAGGAGCTTGCGTGCTGCTTCCCATTGATACTGGCGCCTTCATCTTCATATATAATTTCCAGGGTATTCTAATTAAGTTTATATGGGAATAGTGTGCTTCAGAGCTGGATATCAACTCATCTTCACTATGAGTGAAAAAACAACAGCTGAACTTCTTTAGGATATGCCAGATTACGTGGTCATTACTCCACGTGGCTTTGCCTTAACAATCAGACTGCAAATTTCAACTGCAGTCACATTCCTGGTCTGGGTGGGGGAAACCATATGTTCTTAATATGAACAGAAACCAAGCAGGAACCAAAACCAAAGCCAAACTACTGCAGTGCTTCAGCTCTACTGTGAGTGCAATGCAAAGCTTCAGCTGTCTAAGACCATAACAGGCTATATTAAAGAGATAGCTGTATGTCCAGGGCTTTCTGTGTGGGTTCTGAGTATGCAGATTCAAGCTCTAGTTGCTCTCTGTGGTCTTTTCCATCATGACAGCTCTTCCCATGCTATTCTTCGAGTAAATGCCAGATAGTTTTCTTTCGGCAAAAAAAAAAAATCAGGGTCAGCCATCCCTCATTTAACACAGGCTAAGAACCTTGATATATGAAACTGCAATGGATCATCTGACAGGTAGAAGCAGCTTCTTTTGTGTCAAAGCCCCGAAACCTATTTTGCGGAAGATAACTGCATAAGCAATTGAGCTCAACACTGGAGCATAGTCAAAAAGGCATTTTAACAGATTATGTGACCTATCCTATTGTTGATGATAATACAAAGCACCATACATAAATAGCAATGTGATAGTGGAGGCTGGAGGTCCCTGTGATTTCAAATAAAAAAGCAATGGCCCTTGCAGTGTGCGAACTGAGGCAGTTCCTACCTGAGGATTTGATTGTGTCAGAGTTTGAGGAAATGTATCTGCTAAACCATAATTAACTGATGTTTGCCTGACTAATTGGAGATGAGTAGGAATCCGCAATTTGCTCCATTCAGTTCCTTAAGACAACAGGAGTAGGAGAAAGTTGTGAAGTACCTGGATAAAACCAAAAAGCATTTCCAAGCAGTTGCATAGCGAGCTGTAAAACAGAACTGAAACAAACTATTCTTGTTGTTGGATACAGGATGAATGCCAAATAGGCATTGAAAATATGCACGACGTTCAGCTGGAAACTATCCAAACCATGATATCAATACTGGTGTTGATGTTAAAACTGAATACGCTGTCTGGCACATTTCCATTCTAATCTGCCATCCTTAAAGGAAAAAGGTGACAAATTTTTGCTTTCCCTTTCCCCAGATATATAAAGCACAACCTTCTAGAAGAAAACTGGCAAACAAATCTGCCTACTAGTTCTGTTAGTGGGCATCCAGGCAATTCTGTGTCATATGAAAATATTTATCAACGCTGATGAGGCAGAGGGCAGGTAAAAGTTCAAATTTTAATTAACTTATATTCTAACTTCTCCTTGCCAAAGTACAGTTACACAATGTTAGTCAATGCAGAATTTGGTCCAGGAATGGATTTGAGTTACACCCTCCCCCTCCTTTTTACACACAACAGAATTAATGAATGAGGGCCCTCAGTCCTATTAAGACTAATGTTTCTTTGTCAGTCCAATTTTTTTTTTCCTTTGGGGTTTCTTCTTGTTATGACTTTGTTAGGTGGAAACTGAATGGTGTATGTTAATCAACACAAGGCATTTGGCTACTTGGGCTTTCGTAAATGTTTAGTTTCCCAGGGTCCTTTGAACCTCCTAGGGAACAGTTCTGCATCCTTATTAGAGACTGACAATTAAAGGTCTGTTTTCATATCAAAAGTAATCACAAAAAATTAGCTAGGGAAACCTTGGAATGCTGTGAGAGTTTCAGTGTTTTGAGATGGCCAACTTTCCTTCATTTGCTTCAATCAGTATCAACTTGGGTTTCTTTTTATGTTTCCTACTGCCAGGGCAACTTATGAGTTGGCGTTGTGACAACTGAGAAGGATTATGCAATGCCGTGAAGATGTGATTAATACATTTTAGGCCACTGTAATCATACTCAGTTGCATTATTATCACAAAGGTGCAAAAGTAAGCTAGACTCGGTTTTGAAGGCAGCGCTGTAAATGAGCAGTTTTGGTTTTCTGAATTCCTTGTAAGAAGGAGGAGGAAAATGCTATGCACATCTGCAGGAGCTGTGTTGCTTGCAGATCTCGGAGATTGTGCGGGTAATTTATAGGAAATGTATGGTTCTGCCCTAAATATTTTAGTCTTTGTTTGCCAAGTTACAGGCTTTCACGGAAGATAATCTGTTAGTGTCACACCTTCTCAGTTACAAGTCTGCAAAACAAATCCGAGTGTTTCTTCCTCAGGCTCTGGTGCCATGGGACATTGCTGCAGAAGTTTGTCACGAAAAAGTGCTTTGGTTTCCTTTCACTTCTCAGAATCTGCTCTGGTAGTTTAGGAAACCCGTAATGAAAGCAGGGTGGATCATAACCAAATAGGTCTCATATGTGTTTATTTAGGTCTACAAAAGTAAAATAAAATCCAAAGCTGTTAGTGTTTCTGTCACGAACTGGAAAAACAAAATTAAACTGATATTAGAATATTGAATTCCCTCTTCAAAACTGATTTCCTAGCAGTGCCGTTCCCACTAGCAGTTAAGTGAATATGGCTGGGCTGAGGGTCCCCTTTGCCCCCTGGGATTCTCCCCACTTTTCTCAGTCTGCTTGGAACTCCTCAGGCACTTGGAACAGGGAGACAGATCCAGAATTTCTGTTCGTCCCCTGCCTTGCTGCCATGCCACAAATATTAGTAGGATTATCTGAAGACTTAAGTAAACAAACTTTATATTCTAAAGCCTTCATTTTATTGATGTTGATGATGGTTGCTTGAAGTATAAATTAGGATTTGATTTTTGGGAGGAAAAAAAAAAGAAATCCTTTGTTGCTAGGACTTGTAGCAACGTCACATAAATTGGCAGATCTGTGTATTTAAGGGATTTTACACTCTAATTAAATGCAGTAGTAGTCTTTTGCCTTTTGAAATGAAACCTTTTTTTCTTTTGCTACATACTTAGGGAACAAACATGCTGTCAAAATCCTTAATGTATCCAACTATTTCAACATAAGAAACAGCATCAAGCTGTTATTTGTTCTGTTGGAGTGTACTCATATTTCCAATCTGAATCTTTTGTACCTGGTGATCTTAATTATATTTGAGCTGGAAGTAGTTTAACATTAAAAGGAATTACAGCAGATTAATCTGTAAACCTGCACAAATACCACATTCCTTTGTATGGAGGTAAGCAGGGCATAGTGTGCATAATTACATGTTGTTCTCTGTTTAGGTTGTGTGCATAAGGCTGAGGAGTCGGTGTTGCGGTTCCTCGTGACAGCATCAATTATGGCACGCTCTTGTGTCTTGCAGTGGTCAGTTACATTAGAAAACATGCATTATTCCTCTCAGTAAGGTAATCCTCCTTATAATAAGAACAAGCAAGCAAAAAAAATTGAAAACCACAACTTGCCCTGGAAACAGGAATTAGTACACTAATTAGTGTATGAAAATACAGAGAAATCTTTTAAAGAATGTTTGCTGTAATTTTTTTTTTTCTGAAGTGATATAGCTTGAGGTCAACCCAAGAAGGCCATTTATCTCAACCATCCAAAATCACATAAAGGTATTGTTTTACACTTTTTGCATCTGGAGAGGCAAAAGAAAATCACTAAAAATTAATTGGGGGATATCTGTTTCTCCAGTCCCAATGCAAAAACATCATTGGAGTCCAGTTGCACCAGTTTAGCCTCAGTTAGAGCGGCAGGAGAGTAGAGCCTCAGGCAATAAGAATCATAGTTTTTACTGATAAAAACATCTTTCGACTCAAAGTATCAGTGAAGCCCACTTAGGAACAGTATGCCAGGTGACAGGTGAGAAAAGGAAGTTTCAGGAGAAATACAGTAGAACAAACCATTCACATGCAGTCTGAGTTGCAGAAAATGTGTCTCTTGGACTACACCAGCTATCTGCTGGGCAATTTCCATATAAATTTCCAGATGGCAATAAATTTCCCAGTTAGTTTGATGTTCATGCATCCATTCATCTTGCATAAGCTGTTACCTCATTGCAGTGGCTTTTGAAATACTGTCATAAATTTTGAATTTAGCATGTGTAGGTCTACCAGTAGTGGAACTTCTGGCAAGTCTCAAGAATTACCTGCATTTCATGAGACTAGCATGGGTGTTGCCTGTGCGAGTGGCTGACATGTTCTGACAGTTCTGGTTTTATCAGTGTCCCATTGCCTCATGTCCTTTGAATTTGGAGCAGTCTGTCAAGTAGTGCTTCTTGAATGACTCTAGTGAGTACTGATGGTCACCACAAGTGATCACAAGGCATCTAAACAGAAGCATCCTTCTTGAAATTGAGGGTGCCATAAATAAAACAAAGATTAGTGATGAGTCACTGTAAGGGAGTTCTGGGGATATGAAAAAAAAAAGCAGGACAAACAAAATCCTGGTTACTTTCAATGGCGAAGCCTTCTACTGCCCTACTGTTAGCTGTCAGCTGTAAAATGAACCCCCTTTCAGCGCTGAAGGTGTTGTCACAGCATAACATTCTTGTGCCTTTTAAACTCCTTTATCTTTTTAAGCTGAATTCTGGAGGGACATTTTTATTTGATAGTTTCTGTTTTGGAAAGAATTTCTCTTTTTAACTGAATAATGATCTATTAGCATTGAGGAAGAGGGAAATAAGAGACTATTCTATTCAGGTTAAGAAAGAAGATGTTGTTCCATGTGTTCATGTTTTTTCACTACTTTTTGTAGCTTTTCTCCTTAAAACAAAAGTGCAGTACACACCGGGACTTTGCAGGCTTCCACTTATAATGCTGCCAATGTATTTCCACCCTAATTTGCAGCATCCCTGTTATTACAGACCTTGGCCTCTTCTGAGCACAACTGCTGACTCTACCAAATTCACATAGTTTTTCCGTGATGAGGACAAGGATCATCTAGCAAATAAATGGAGAACGCAGTATTCAATTTGCTGGTGACCTTGAATTTGATCTCTCTTCTATCCTTAACAGCCTCGTCAATCTCTGTCCTGTTTAACCCATGTCATCATTACTGGTATATCATACAGAGACTTCTGCAACTGCCTTATCTTTGATACTGTCGTATTGAAATCACCAAAAGAAAGAACTGAGTGAATGAGGAAACAACTACCATAAATTCTTCACCTTTTCCTTAGCAGTGTCAGAAATTGGCCACAAAGGTCTTTCCCAGACTTTCTGTTCATTTTTATATTTGTCTGAGGTAGAAACCACAAATTTGATTGATAATGCAATTTGCATCTCGAGGCATCACTAGAAATACAATGGCATGAAAGGCTACTCTGGCGGAGAGCACTTTTCCCCCTGGGCTGACTTTAAAAACTCATTGATGTCACTTCCTTCCCCAGTCAGCAAGTGAATTTTCACTAATTCTCAAGACCAGCTGTCCATGCTGTCAACAGAAAGTTATTAAAATTCCTTTAAAGTGAATCAAAATAGCCTAAAAACAAATGTACTGGGAAACAGGAAAGCATCAGTATTCAAAGTCCACAAACCTTTGAGCAAAACAGTGTTGATCTAACCAGAGATTTCAAACACTCTGCTTTCCGAGCAACTTGTATGTAATTAGAGAATGCTAAAAACACATATGCCTTTAATCTTCTATTACCAAAAATCTATTTGGTTAAAATATTAGTTACAAGAATAAATTCTATTTCTCCCAAAGATGAACTCAGTGAACAAAGGAATACATTTTGAGAAGTCTCCCCTAAATAATGGAGGTGGGGGTGGGGGGTGGTGTTAGCCAAAAAAGCATAATTTTTATATTTAGCAAATAAAAACACAACACAAGCATGCAGGAAATAATTATCATAAGAAACAATCTTATAATATAGCCTAAAGTGATCATCTTTATCTGAATTATCTATAATGCTTTCCTTGAGAAGAGGAGTATTCTCAGGGACAAGTAGGGAAGATCATTTTACTTTAATAAACAGAGTCTTCATACTGTATTTTAACACTTAAAATATTTTCACCACATTTTAACAATTTGATCTTGTGCCACACACATCAGTATGAAGAAATTCTGTTGAAATGGAGTATATTTTCAGTGCTGGAGGAGGCAGCCACCCATGCTAGGCAGAAAACAGGCGCCCTTGACAGCTAATAGTGATACTGACAGGTTGTAAACAGTGTCCTATCATTATAACTTTAAAAAAAAACCCACAACCCTCCAATGGGTACATGTAGCCTAGCTGGATAGGTAAGTGTGAAATTCCTGACTTTCCCCAATACATGTCGATGGTCTCTAGTAGCAAGGAGAGGGTAATTGACACCAGCTGCCCTTTTGACAACTAGTGCATGGGAACAGTAAATGAGGCAAAATTACTGTCCCTTTTGATCTAAAAGAAAATAATAGCTTTGAGATGTCATTGCTGCTAAGGTCCCAGATGACTGTAGAAAAGCAATGTTCTGTCTAGGCTTTGATCATGTCTTCAGGACCACACTGAAGGACACTGCAGAAGAAGGCCAGAATAAGGAAGCAAGACCATAATTCAACTTGCCACTTTCTGGATGTTATCAGGATAGAATTTCTCCCTTGAGCCAGCTGGTGCCTAACCTCAGTCTTGACACAGGCCTGTAATTTTATTTTAGGGTAATGGCAGAAACTGCTTTTTTTCTCCAATGGTCAAATCCTGAGCTGGATGCTGCCAGTTTCTCAGGCATGTATATGTACAGCAGTACATCTCATAACTTAATTAAGACGTTTCGTAGCACATATTTGAAATTTGTTGTCTTCACTTTGAAAGTCATAATTCCTTGTGGGGTACGAGGTTAGCAAGATGAATTACCTATATCAACCTTCTTTTTATCCCATCTTGAATAAGAGGTGCTTGTGTTTCTTTTACTTTAGGTGGATTTCCATTTTGAAGTTTCAAGTCATTTCTACATGTATAATTCTATTTCTTAGTTATAAGGTTTGATTATTTTTTTATGAATTCACTGATTTTTTGTTCTGTATGTTGATCATATGATCATATTCATTAAAATATGTAAAATCTATTTTTTTTCTCTTTCAGAATCTGAAGAAAAATTGCAACAACAGATAATTAATCAGGTATTTTGAAACTTTCAAACTTCTTGTTACTCAATTTTTCATGTAAAAGAATTGTAGGAATTACAAAGAGGAGAATTTCACAGGACAGGCTAATATTAACTATATAGGTATGCTAAGGACCACATCAGACAACTGCCTGGCTCTGCAGATGTGTCAAATCCACAAGAGTAGCCATCATTTTGATTTAAGCAACTCAGTGCATCTACTTCTCAATGTGTTGATGGTGAGGACAAAGCCTAGAGGTAATTTGTTCATTGGTGTCAAATTTTGTAGCACATAATTATGCTTTTTTAAAAAAAAAACAAAACAAGTAATATTTCTCCTGTTTGCTAGTATTCCTTTTAAAAAGTTGAAAGCTATCGATATGAAATACTTGCACAGCACATGTAAGCGGTGTCTTTCAATGTTTATGTTTTCATTTCTGTCATGGATTTTCATTGAGGCTTCACTAAACTGTGATATTGCTTGTGGAGGCATTTTCTGTCTTTATTACTGCATCAGTTAGGAGTAATTATTTAGAAAAAACCTTTATATATTGCAATTTAGCATTTCAGCATCAGGAGAAGGATATAGGAACTATACTGAAAAAAAATTCCCCTAACCAGAAAGAGAGGAGGAAACCCAGGGTTTGCTTTCCTAAATTACATGCTCTTCCAGATTGAAATGACATGACTTGTACAGAAGCGTTGTGTTGCTTCTCATTCTCAGCTTCTTGTCCTCTTACTGAATGGTGTTATCCAGATGGCATATAAATGGGCATCTGTATTGTTCATAAGATTTAATTTGAAAAGTCACTTATAAAGTAGTCATTAAAATGTTTGTATGCCAGTAATTACCCTTCCTTGAGTAGTCTTCCTTCCAAGCTATAAATTGAGGCATTGTCATAGAATCATAGAATTGTTAAGGTTGGAAGGGACCTTTAAGATCATCAAGTCCAACCATTAACCTAACCTGACAAAACCACTTCTAAACCATATCCCCAAGTACCACGTCTACCCTTTTTGTAAACACCTCCAGGGATGGCAAATCCACCCCCTCCCTGGGCAGCCTATTCCAATGTTGGATAACCCTTTCAGTGAAAAAAAAATTCCTAATATCCAACCCAAACCTCGCCTGGCTTAACTTGAACCCATTCCCTCTCGTCCTATCACTTGTCACTAGGGAGAAGAGGTCAGTCCCCATCTCTCTGCAACCTCCTTTCAGGTAGTTTTAGAGAGTGATAAAGTCATTAGCGTCATTATGTCACTGTTATCTGTGAGTTGGTCATCTAGATGGAGGACTAACCCACCAGGTGACTGACCACCTAAGGCAGCCTGGTTTGGGTCTAACAGCATTTCCCCTGCTGTGGCAGAGCATGGTGCAGATGTCACTGTGCTGCTTCCAGTGGCCTGAGCTGGCACCACTCCTGACCGAGTAAGCCCTTGCGTGTCTGGAAGCTTATGGGAAGCCTGGTCCTGAGACACCAAATAATAGCCAGAGTTGTTACAACCTTCCCGTTACCTTGAGTAATTGACGGGTGAATGTATTTAGCCCAGAATATGGCATTACATAAGCAAAGGACTTTTTTGACATAAATGTAGAAATGTTTTGAAACTTGATGGAAGTTCTGTGCTTTGGCTGAGAGTTTATATCCTAAAAGCAGCCTAACTAACTTTTATAAATTGAACTGCATTTGAAAATTAGCCTAAATTGTCTTGCAAAATCGCTTTTGGAAGTCCGTACTGGCCAGAAGGGGGGGCAGTTGTATTTTTAAAACACAACTTGAAGCTACATTGACAGGGCTGTGGATGGCTGGAGACCTAATTCTGCACGTTTTCTGTGTGACAAAATCAGCTCTGCGGATGACATTGCCCTTTTCTGAGGAAGAGCATATTGTGATAAAGAGGACATTTGTCACAGTTGCAAAAGGTGGATTAGGTGCCGTACTTTGTGGATCCAGTCTTGGTCTTGTCCTGCGTGCCACTGCCTTACCCTCCTTGAATTGCTCACCTGTTCTGCCTCTGCAGTTAACTTAAGAACATCTAATTTTTCAAGAAAATTGCATTGTCTTGATATGTAGAGGGTGTATCTAAATAGAGCTGTCAAAAGCTGATTGGGGGACAAATGGTAGACACTCACTTTTAAATGGATACTAGTGAAGCTAGTGATGCCCTTTTCAATACAAACCTCCTTTGTACTTCTAAGAAATGGAAGAATGTTTCAAATTAGAAATCAATTTAATTTTCAAGTCTATAATTTAGGGCACAATTGCAGAGGCATGGCATATTTGATTTGTAGTAATATTACTTCAATAAAAAGATTTGAACGGGAGTTGATGCTAATGGAATATTTCCGATAGAAGGATTCTACTTATTTTCAATACTGAACTTGAAATTTTAGATGCAGGATAAGATACTTATCTGGCTTAAGATCCTGTAGTCCTGTAGTCCCCTTTAAGTCAGTGCAACAACACTGAGTTAAACTGGCTGCCAGAAATTTAAGTGAGGGAGAAGTGGCTCTGCAGAAGATGAATGATGTTACAACTTGACAGGAGCAGGAGCGCAAAGGGGCAAAGAGCAGGAAATGTCGTGTTAAGAGTTGAGTGAAACAGAGAGGGGATGGAGAAATGATACAGCTCCTGTCCTGGTGTTCTCCTGCTAGTTTTCTGTGTGACAAAATCAGCTCTACATGACAAAATCCATTCACTGTGGGGATGTGGGACATCTCACATCTTGAAGACCACTGTTGCTTCTGTGTGGTTCTTAGCTCTTTCTGAAGCCTAAGCAAAGTTTGGTGAAATATGATAGATAAAACACTAAGGTAGTATCTGCTTCCAGAAACCTTCAGCTACATTTAACACCTTCACTGGCTCTTGTTCCCTTTGATCACAAGGCATTTGCTGGTTTTCCTTGAGCACCTTTTTTGTCATTTATGTATATAGGTATGCGCATTCGTTTAACAGCAGTGGTCATCTACCACTCTGCCTGAGCAGAGACATCCAGAAATGGTATGCACTCCGCTTTTCAATACCTGTTTTTAAGTACCTTAGCTACTTCAGGGTAAATCCTGGCACTGATGTACAGCCTGATTAGCTGTAGCATGTTAACTACTGCTAAGGGAAATGCAAGGAAACAAGAACAAACCTTGTGCTTCTAACTGCGTAAGAGTCTTGGATAAAAAACACATTACAGACCACCAATCAAAATGTGTCTGAAGGCAATCCTTTATGTTTCATCGTTGCCATTCAGATTTGTCTGTGTTCTGGTCTTAATGTATACTCCTACATGTGGTTTTGCCTCTCAGAATAATAAGAATATGCGTACTTGTATTTAGAAGCTGAAGTTGTTTGCACTGTCAGACTTCTGGGTTAAAATCCCAGCTGTGTTTGACCTCAGTCTTGGGCCTGTCCCTTGTGCAGTGAAGCTGCAGGTTGGGTCAGGAGGCTGGTGAGAGTGCTCCACTATATCTGTCCCAGTGTTCTGTCCCTGAGGAGGTCTTTCCTCAAAGCAGACTCTTGCAGTGGCATAGCCATGTCTTAGTCTTTTAACATCTCTTCAGAGAGCATTTCCCTTTCTGCACATGGGGTTGAGGAAGAAAGGACTGTGGTGAAGCAGTGTACTTTGTAGAGCTAGGCTTGGACCAGGGATAACTGCAGCCCTGATACACTGTCAGTATGTATGCACCTTCTGCCAAAGTAAAGAGATGAAAGAAAACTCAAACCTCTGTTAAATGACAACGTAAGTTTGTTGCACAGACCATGCTGGGGGATGACTTATGACCTGAAGGATGCTTCAGGTACACACATGGTGCAATAAACTATATTAACAAGACCAAAAACTTCAGAGTTCAGTCCAGCTTCCTTGGTTTTCCTTGTGCACTGCTGTAGTTTACATCAGTACTCTCCTCTGTCCTCTTCATCCTCTCACATGACCTAGCTAGGAAAAATTCAGAGCACCAGCTTCCAAGAGCTGCTACTTTGAGGTTATCTAATGGATATGTCCCTTTTTCCTATTTTCCCAGTTTGGGGTCATATTCCTGAGTGTTACTTACTTTGTTCCCCCGAAATTAGGAGTTTGAAAATCTTTAAGAGAGCTAATGCATTTAGTCCACTAAACAAACTGAACTACTATTTCACTTGCATGTGCTTCATAGAATCACATAATGGTTAAGGTTGGAAGGCACCTCTAGAGATCATCTAGTCTAACCCCCTTACTCAAAGCAGGGTCAGCTACAGCAGGTTGCCCAGGATCACATCCAGCTGGATTTTTAGTACCTTCAAGAATGGAAACTCCACAGCCACTGGGCAACCTGTGCCCGTGCTCGATACCCACACAGCAGGAAAGTATTTTCTTATATTTGGATGGAATTCATTGTGTTTCAGTTAGTGCCCACTGCCTCTTGTCCTGCCACTGTAAACTGCTGAGAGGAGTCTGGCTCCATCTTCTGTACTCACTCCACCTCCTCCCATCAGATGTTTATATACATTAATAAGAGCCCCCTGAGCATTCTCTTCTCCAGACTTAATAGTACAAGCTCTCTTGGACACTGCTTGTATGTCAGATTCTCTTATCCTTTAAATGTCTTTGTGGCCCTTCACTGGACTCATTCCAGTATGTCCATGTCTCCTGTGCTGGGAAGCCCAGAACTGGATACAACACTCCCGGTGTGTCTCACCAGGACTCAGCAAAGGTGAAAGATCACCTCTCCTGATCTGCTGGAAATGTTCTGCCTAATGCAGCTGGTGGCTTTTTTTGCCACAAGGGCACATTGCTGGCTCACACTCAGCTTGTTCTCCAGGACCCGCAGGTCCTTTCCTATGAAGTTGCTTTCCAGCTGTCTATCCCCCAGCATGTACTGGTGCCTGGGGTTGTTCTTCCCCAGGTGCAGGACTTTGCATTCCCCTTTGTCAAATTTCATGAAGTTCCAGTTTACCTATTTTTCAAGTCTGTTGAGGTCCTTCTGAATGGCAGCATAATCCTCTGGTGTAACAGCCACTCCTCCAGTTTTGTATTGTCTGCAAACTTGGTGAGGGTACAGTCATCATCCAGGTCAATAATGAAGATGTGAAACAGTTTTGGACCCACCATCAACACCAGGGCACTAGTGACTGGCCTCCAGCTGCATTTTGTACACAACCATTTGAGCCTAAGCAGTTCAGCCAGTTTTCAGTCCAACTCACTGAGCACTTATCTAGCTTATACTTCATGAGGACGTTATGGAAGACAGCGCCAAAAGCCTTACTAAATTTGAGATAAACAACATCCAGTGCTCCAACTTCACCCACTGAGCCAGTCACCTCATCGTACATGGCTATCAGACCAGTCAGGCATGATTTCCCCTTGATAAATCTATGCAGCACGAAGTCCAGCTGGAGGCCAGTCACCAATGGAGTACCCCAGGGGTCACAGCTGAATAAAATACTGTTTAACTTCTTCATTACATACCGGGATGATGGGACGGAGTGTACCCTCAGCAAGTTGTCAGAGGATACAAAACTGGAAGGAGTAGTTGAGACACCAGATGAGCGTGCCACCATTCAGAGGAACCTCAACAGGGTGGAGAAATGGACAAGTAGGAACCTCTGAAATGCACCTTGGGAGGAATAATCCCCTGCTCTGTCATGCTCCCAGGAACTGAGGTGAAGCTGACCAGCCAGTAGTTTCCTCGATGCTCCTACTAGCCATCCTTGAAGACAGGAGTGACATTTGTTTTCTTCCAGTCCTCGGGAACCTTCCCCCATCACCATGACTTCTCAAAGATAATCAAGAATAGGTTCACAGTGACATTCTCCAGCTCCCTCAGCACTCAAGGGTGCATCCCATCAGGTCCTATGGAGTTGCTTGTGTCCAGTTTGCTTAAATATTCCCTAACTTGTTAGTCGTCCACCAGGGAAAGTCTTCCTTTCTCCAGACTTTCCCATAGGTCTCAGGGGCATGGGATTGCTGTAGGCCAGTCTTACTTGTAAAGACTAAGGTATTGAAGGTATCAAGTATCTCAGCCTTTTCCATGTCATCTATCACCAGGCCCCTATCCCATTCAGCAGTGGGTCCACATTTTCCCTAGTCTTCCTTTTGCTGTGGATAGGCCTGTGGAAGACTTTTTGTTGTCACATCCCTCCCAGGTGGGTTTTGTCTTTCCTAACCCCGTTCCTGCATGATCAGACACTGTCTCCGTATTCCTCCAAGTCCCCTGTCCCAGATTACACCTCTGGTATGCGTCCTTTTTATTTTTAATTTTTTTCAGAAGCTCCTTTTTCACACATGCAGACCCCTGCTACCTTTGCTTAATTTCCTCCTCATGGGGATGAACCATTCTTGCATTTGGAGAAGGTGATCCCTGAACTTCACCCCCATCCTTGACCCCTCTTCTCTCCAGGAGAATGCCATGAGTTCCCTCTAAGCAGGTTCCTGAACACCCTAAAGTCTCCTCTCCTGAAGCCCAGGGTTGTGATCCTGCTTTTTGTGTTGTTCCCTCTTTTCAGGATCCTGAACTCCACCTTCTCATAGCAACTGCCATCACCCTGACCTTCACATCTCCAGCCAGTCCTTCTGTGCTTGTAAGTGTGAGGTCCAGCAGCCAGCCTCTTGTTGTTAGGTTTTTGATCACTTTCCTTAGGAATTTGTCATCAATGCACTCCCCAAACCTGGACTGCTTGTGTCCTGCTCTGTTGCTCCTCCAGCAGATATTGGGGTGGTTAATTTCCCCTGCGAAGACCAGAGTCTGTGAATGTGAAGCTTCTTCCAGCTGTCTGGAGAAGACCTCATCTACTACTTCTTCCTGATCAGGGGCTCTGTTGCAAACACCCACCACAGTGTTAGTCATGTTGATCTGCCCTCTAGTCGTGACCCACAAGATCCCCACTGACTCTCGTCTGTCCAAAGGCAGAGCTCCATGTGTCCCCACTGCTTTCTGACTGAAAGGGTGACTCCCTGCCTTGCTGTCCCAGCCTGCCCTTCCTGAAGAGCCTGTATCCATCCATGGCAGCTCTCCAGTCCTGTGAGCTGTCCATCTGCGTCTCTTATCCCCATGAGACTGCACACAGACCTCTAATTCTACCTGTTTGTTCCCTGTCCAGCTTGCAATAGCGTACAGGCGCTGTGGAGACGCACCCAGCCATGCTTCTTTCCCAGAGAAGGTATGAGAGCTTCCCCCATCATACTGTCCTGTAGGTATTTACTTGTTTACATGCACGTGCTTGAAGTGGGCACCTCTAAGCGCTGTCTGGTTGACTATGAGATCCCTCCTGCTCCCCCAGCGCATTTTGTTTACCAGTAAGCAGAAGCTGAATTTTTTAAAAATTTATTTTCAATTTGTTATGTGATATCTGCTCAGTTAGGAAAATCAGACGGGAAAAGATTGCTCATGTTTGCCCTACACATAACATTTTCTTTCTTCCAGGCTGATCAGGGCTGCTCCTGATACCATCCTCTACCCTCTTCAAGTTCAGATAATGTAACAGTCCTTCACTGATTAAATAATATATAGTATCGAGAAGATGAATCTCAGAAAAATGCAGGAGGAAGTATTATTCAAATAAGAACAACAGACAGTTTTATATGAGAACCTTTTCAGTATCCTTTTGGAGGAAATCATTTCTCAGGCTGTATAGACAGGAACATATATCAGTGTGTGAAGATGAAAGCATCTTCAATTTTATGAAGAATGATTCTTCTTGTGAAAAAAAACAAGCATTAAAGTATGCAACTGACTAAGAAGACTGGATGTTCAACAGAAGCATTGAAAGAAATGGTGTGAGGTTTGAGCAATGAAAGGCAGTACGGGCTGGGAAGTTGGGTTGCGATCCTGTTTCTCAGCTTTCTGCGTGTCCCTTCTCGCTCTGTAAAATGGCAAGGGTTTTCTACCAGTGTTAATCAGAAATTAGGAATCACAATATTCACATGGGGTAGGCAATTATTATCTTTCCTTGTTTTGCAGACATGGAAAAATGAAGTGTGAAGGTCAAGGGACTTGCTTAAAGTTACAAAACTAAACACTGTGGTTCTGGCCAGTGCGCCTACCCTTAACCACAGTACCATTCTTTCTCGTTATTCCTCTGCTTCAAGGAGGGATGGTACTTGAACTGGTTAGTGTTTGGGTGGCACACCGATCGTCTGTGGCAAAGCTTGCAGATTAGTGCATACCAAGTGGATAGCTATACAAAAAAACTCCTAGAGAATAAACTAGGGTATTTTATTTTACCTGTGATAAACGTGAGTTAGCCCCTTTCAGTGAAAACAGGACATGCTGCCTTTCGGTCAGCGTGAGGAGGGAGTGTGCGGTGGATAATCCCGTTTGTAAATTCACTGCCTATTTTGTCCTACAGTAATTTATGTACGCAATCAATTCTCTGGTATTAATATTTTTATGTAAGTTTGAACACGTGAATTTGTTTAAAAGTGTATGAACGTAGGCAAACACTGATTTGAGATATTTGCCAACCTAGAGTACATTATACATTTCTGTTTATTTTTTATTTACCAATAAAGTCATCTAATTTGAATTAAATACTAATTGTGATTCAGGGGAAAATGTTTTGAGACCTCTAGAGATCTTACTGTCTCTTCCAAAGCAATTTGGGGGAAATTGAATTCTTCATGCCTGAATATACATTAATATTCTTCAGCTGAATGTAGTTTCATTTGAAACTTTTCTTACCATTTCTAAAAGAGCAAAATGTCTCATTTATGCTGGAAGATAAGTGTGTTTACCTGCAGACAAGATAGAAATGGATTCTGTTTGCCAGCAAGAAATCCCTGTGGATCTTACCACAGCCACTAATGTGAGAAATACTGCCATGTATGCAGGAGCACAGCGTTACATTGCAGGCCTCTCTTCTCAAAGGGGACGGTGGGTTTTGTGGGGAAGGAGGACAGTTGTTTATCATCTTCATTTTTACATCTCACTGGTCATAAATGCCCTGGGTGCCCTAGGGAGACCTGTCCGGTCACGCTGCCAGGCCATCTCCCTCTCAGTCTTCCTGCAGTAACGGTTGAAGCCCAGAACGATTTTAGCCAGCTTTGGTACAGTCATTCTATAAGAGAAGAGCTCAGCGATGTGAAGGGTGGTGTCTGGTCAGAGGGGAAATTTTGTCCTTATTGGGGAAAAGGCAGTCAGTGGTATCCCAGCTCCATACCCATTTCAGGAGAGGGCAGAGGGCTGGCCAGTGAGCACAAATGCAGGTGGTGAACCAGCATGTTGCCCACTGCTGCCAGTCGGATACGGGCAGGAACTGGAAGTACTGCCCAGGGAGAGATGGGATGGGGAAAAGTAATTGAAACCCCTCCAAAACTAGGCTACCACTGTGTCACCACTTGTAAGAACATTTTGTTGAACAGCTTCTTTGTAGCTCGACATTTGCAGCTTTTACTTTAAAGTAATTGAAGAAAGGGTTTGGTACCTGACTCAAAACCTTTTGGGCTTAGAATCGCATTGTCTCCCTGTATAACATGCTATTTGCATTGTTCTTGTTCCAAAAATCTTAATGGGCATCCAGGCTCCACATTTGGCTACTCAGAACAGACATCTAAGCAACTATTTAAGTAGCTATACCTTCATTGTAGTTCTGGGGAGCAGGTTTGGAAGGAAACCAAAGGGGCTAAAGTCAACTCAAGTCCAGATCTGTGACAACCTCTGCTCATTCATCACCTCCCAATGAAGGCAGTTGAGCCTCGTAAGCTTGTTCCTCTGCGGGTACAGGTGTGCCCCAGTGTTGGCAGGACTGATCCAAACCAGGCACTTCTTATCTCAGTGTGATGGAAACCCAGAAATGGCCATCTTGCCAGGAAAGCTCACACCTGCTAGGTTGGACTGCAGGAGGTGCAGGTATGCCGGGTGGTCTTCTTAACATGGTGTTGGGATTTCTCTGAAAACTAAGTCAGTGATTCCCTGAGACAGGGAAGCCCAGGTTCATTTTCTTCCTCTGCTGAAGCAGATTCAAGCCTACAGCTTCTGCTACCTGTAAGACCCACGTTATATCCCTCCTGTATATAAAAATGAACTAGAGAGAGGGGGGGGGGTNAGGATTTCAGTCCCAGCATGTAGGATTAGTTAACCTTCAGGGTTAATGCCCAGCAGTTAGATCACCCTCCCGGGAAATATGTCTACTCGTGCAGATGAGGCAATGGAGACTGGGTCTCCCCTGTGCAGGGTGGATCTTGATCAGTGAGTGCCAAGGCTCAGTCCCTAATACCTCTGGAAAAAGATGTTGGCGTCTAGCTTCAGGTATCAGCCCTTGTCTTTAGAGAGGAGAATAGATGTTGTTTAAAATATGAAATGTGCTCTAAAATGCCTGCCTGGCTTGAGTTGTGAAGATGCAAGAGGCATTATTTATTTTCTTCTTCATAAAATGACTGTATATGAATTACCACGCACTTGGAAGTAACAATTTTGAGAATTGCATTTCTCAACAGAGGGAACTGTTTAGGGTATTTGACTTGCTTCTGTGCTTTAAGTTATGGAAAAGGAGGCACATTAACATTATTTAATGAACTCAAATAAGAAACCGATATGTAATATACAGAGATTACCTGAAAGTGTCATCTTCATATTTAAACTCCCTGGATACATACAGTAAACCTACCAGTCAGTGGAACCTAAGAGTCTTTTTCTAATATTATTCTTCATAAAATGGGTATTGCGTGCTTAGTCTGAGTCCATTTTGAATTTCAGTTTGCTGAAGCTGCTTTGTTATGACGTTGTTCTCTACAGAAGTGAGTACTGATGAAGATTTATGGCCACTGACTGCAGTGGCTGACTTAGGTTTTATTAACAGAGTATACACAGAGGAGGAGGACTGATCTCAGAATTAAAAGCTGTTTGAGCATACTGGTTTACCTGTACCCAAAATGAGTGTGACTGCATAGGAAGGATGTTGGGCTAAATATGGCCAAGAGTTAACTGGACCATGATCTGAAAGTTGCCTTTTATTAATGGTGCATCTTAGCTACACATCTAGAGCCAAGCACTCTGGGCACACTGGATGCAGGCTCTGTCCGAACACAAGCTGCAGTGTCTCTGTGCTTATTTACAAGTCTGTAAGTTATACTGCAAAGAACCAGCCCCATGAAACTGTTGTCAGAAAGCTAGAGAAGCAGCATCAGCATTGCACTATCCAGAAGCCAATTTATCATTACCATCGATCAGCCTTGACAGTGATTTCTTTATTAGTAGTGGGGTGCTTGTTTTTATTTTCAATACTTGATTGCAGTTGTCTAGGTGAATCTTTAATCTGTCGTGCAAACTTACATGTTACTTAGTTTCTGATAACAATAGCATCTTTATTGGTACTTTTCTACCAGCCATGCTTTGATCTTTCTTATCCTTCCCATTCTGAGCATGTTTTGGAGAAACCAAATATTTTGACTGTAAAGGCAGAAACAGGAGAGAGTTAATTCCAGATTTGAACAAGAATTGGCAAGTAAAATTAGAGATTAGTGTCCTTCATCCAAGTTGCTGACCATATGAATCAGCTTGTGGAAGCGGCTCATGCAGACTGTCTTGCCTCATTAGCGTGGGTGACTTTGTGCTTTCTGTAGATGAAGGCAGGGGGCAGGGAGAGGAGCTGCAAAGCCAGCAGTCATGTCTCTGTGAGGCTCTTGGGCAAAGACAAACAGGTTCTTCCTGTCCCTTTATTAAATGGGGATAGGACTGCTGTTTATAATAATATATATATTATATATAATTTATAATATAATATATATATAATAATAATATAATCCTGATAATGCTACTGTTTATCTTACCCCCTTGGGCCTCTCCAGTTTCCCCATTGCCTGTGGGCCAGGGTTGTTCTCCAAAACCAGCTCTGGATTGATGCTCTTCTTTCAAATTGTTCCACACCAGCTCATCCCCTGACACTTGGCCACACCACATAAAAAAAAATACCTCTTTCCCTCTGCCCTTTCCTTCTTCACTTGCTTTGTCTGTGCCCTTGCACAGACTCCGAGTCATCCTGCCGTGAGATGCCAAGCTTTCTGCTAACAGATTCAAGGGGCAATAGTCACTGATTCACAAAGCTGTGTTTTGAGAACCAGCATTTAAAATGACTGGTATTTGTTGATTAAAATTTACCTGCAGTATTTTTTTTTCTTACTATCATCAGTTATTCTCATTTGTGTCTGTCTTGGTGGTTCACCTTGCTTGAACCTGACTGTATTTCAGCAACAAACTATAAAGTTTGCCTCTTAGTGTCTGCAGGAAGCTCTAAGCACCTCGTATACTCAGGGTTTTTTTGTCTTTTTTCCCCCAACTCATTTAGTAATCTTAGAGGTGCTTGGTACAAGCACATGTGTTTTAGGGATACATATCTCATAGGAAAATGTGGTGTCTGTTTGGTGTCTCTTATAGTAAGGTTTTGCCTGTCAGGACTAATGGCTCCATATACAAAGTACTCCTAGATCTTAATTCAGAGGAAAGATAACGTTGCTGCTATTTTGTGTTCCTTTGAGAATTTCAGGGGCAGAAAGAACTATGAAAGTTCAAAGGACAGTTGTTTCATTCTTCCTCTTCCATAACGGAATTGTGTATGAGCCACAAGGTATCTCTGACAGAAGTACCTCTGGTAAACTTGCAGTGTTCACAAGGATTCCGGCTTGTGAAGAATGTAGCAGTGGTGATTTGCCCTGAATAAATTAGATAAGCCAAAAATTCATGACTCCACTGAGTGAGAGTTAGTGGTGCCTGTCTCTGGTGTAGCTGTTTTAAGCACAAGTGATGAATCAAGAGGTTTATCTACACTGCACAGAAGGTGAAGCACCTCATCAACAAACTTTTCCTGTCACTTGTGGCTAGCCTGGATAGTCTCTCCATTGGGAGGTCCTGTAGGGATTTGTTTAGCTCACCAACATTACACTACCCAGCTGCTATGGTATTTACATGTTAGCTCAGGTAGCATCACAGTAGAGGAGTCTCTGGCCATTCTGAATTTCGCTTTGCAAATAGTCTTCTAGCACAGGAAAGTTAAGGATAATCCTTACTTTTGGCAGGCTTAAGAAAACTTGCACATACATGTGTAAGTATAGTTCTACATTTTTTTACAGTTAGAGAGAGGTAGAAATAGCTCCAGGCTTCACTGGCTTGCTGAAGATAGGAGTCATGCAAACTTTTCCTCATATTTCAACTACGTATCAATTCTGAACCATCTGCCACAATCATGAACCGCTATTGAAGAAATCCTTCTAACTGTGCCCAGTTATGTGGAAAACTTGATATTTTAAGCAAATGAGGTTTAGGCTGAAACTGTATATTACTTTTCCAAAGACTCACACGTACCTACAATCGAAGTAAGAGGATGTTTCTTTTATAGCCCTCCAGTATTCAAGCTGCCTTCATCTAAATAACCAAATTAAGAAACTGATTTCCATATGTTCCCTGATCAATAAGGAGTCAGAGAGTGAATCAGAAAATGATTCTTGCCTCAGAACAGCCTTTCTCTGTCAGTTTTCTACAGAGAGATCCTAGGGAACAAGTAAGGTCCTGAAATTATGTGGCAATTATAATATGATCCCCACATAAGAAGCTACCTAAAGAAATAGATTTATACAGTGAAATAAATCATAGACTTGTTTAGGTTGGAAAAGACCTTTCATAAAATCATAGAATAGTTTGGGTTGGGACCTTTAAAGGTCATCTAGTCCAACACCCCCTGCAATGTGCAGGGACATCTGCAACTAGCTCAGGTTGCTCAGAGCCCTGTCCAACTTGGCCTTGAACGTTTCTAGGGATAAGGCACATACCATCGCTCTGGGCAACCTGTTCTAGTGTTTCACCACCCTCATTGTAAAAAATTTCTTCCTTATATCTAGTCTATATTTACCCTCTTTTATTTTAAAACCGTTACCCCTTGTCCTATGGCAACAGGCCCTGCTAAGAAGTTTTCCCCATCTTTCTTATAAGCCCCCTTTATGTACTGGTAGGCTGCAGTAAGGTTTGGCCAGAGCCTTCTTTTCTCCAGGCTGACCAACCCCAACTCCCTCAGCCTGTAATCATAGGAGAGGTGCTCAAGCCCTCTGATCATCTTCATGGCCCTCCTCTGGACCTGCTGCAACAGGTCCGTGTCTTTCCTGTACTGAGGGCTCCAGAGCTGGATGCAGTACTCCAGATGGGGTCTCACAAGAGCGGAGTAGAGGGACAGAATCACCTGCCTCAACCTCATCAAGTCCAACCGTTAACCTAGCACTGCCAAGTCCACCAGTAAACCATGTCCCTAAGCACCATATCTCCATACCTTTTAAATACCTCCAGGGATGCTGACCCAACCACTTCCCTGGGCAGCCTGTTCCAATGCTTGACAACCCTTTCTGTGAAGAAATTTTTCCTAATATCCAATCTAAACCTCCCCTGGTGCAACTTGAGGCCATTTCCTCTTGTCCTATCACTTGTTACTTTGGAGAAGAGACCAACCCCCACCTCACTACAACCTCCTTTCAGGTAGTTGTAGAGAGTGACAAGGTCTCCCCTGAGGCTCCTTTTCTCCAGGCTGAACAGCCCCAGTTCCCTCAGCCGCTCCTCATAAGACTTGTGCTCTAGACCCTTCACCAGCTTCATTGCCCTTCTCTGAACATGCTCCAGCACCTCAATGTCTTTCTTGTAGTGAGGGGCCCAAAACTGAACACAGTATTCGAGGTGGGGCCTCACCAGTGCTAAGTACAGGAGGATGATCACTTCCCTAGTCCTGCTGGCCACACTATTCTTGATACAGGCCAGGATGTTATTGGCCTTCTTGACCACCTGGGCACACTGCCAGCTTGTATTCAGCTGGCTGTTGATCAGCACTGCCAGGTTCTCTTCCACCAGGCAGCTTTCCAGCCACTCCGCCCCAAGCGTGTAGCGCTGCATGGGGTTGTTGTGGCCCAAGTGCAGGATCCGGCACTTGGCCCTGTTGAACCTCATACCATTGGCCTCAGCCAATCGGTCCAGCCTGTCCCGATCCCTCTGTAGAGCCATCCTACCCTCAAGCAGATCAACACTCCTGCTCAACTTGGTATTGTCTGCAAACTTACTGAGGGTGCACTCAATCCCCTCGTCCACATAACTGATAGAGATATTAAAGTATCCAGTGCTCTCAATTCATGCTGAACTTTGGCACTGCCTGAGCAGGTCTAGTACCAAAGGTCTGGAATGTAAGCAAAGGTACAATATACTCCGAGCATGTATTTCAAAATCGTGTTGTCTCATCCCTGGGCGTACTTTGCTTCTTCTCATGGGTAAGTTTGTGTGAGTATGTGCTGCAGAACCCCTGTCTGGGTTGATCAGAAAACACAAATGCTCCGTCCTTCTAAATAATTGTTTTTCGTAAGTTTTGTCTGGAAAAAAAGTGTTTCAACCTGCTCTTGTTTTAAGGAATAAAGTTTTTATCATCTTTGAGTACCCATGTGTTTGCAGAGCACCCATATTAGCTTTTTAGTATAATAGTGCTGAGAAGGTCCTCAGGGTACTCAAACCTGCAACAGTCAAGTATAAGCCACAGTAAAAAGCTGAGCACAGCTGGCTCCCAGATTATTCATTCAATTGCTCCTAAGAAACATCTTAGAGGACTATTTCAGGAAGCATTTTTTAGGGCAGAAGACATATTAGCTAGATGTTGAGAGCCAAACCATACATTACTAATGCTTAGAATGTAGTTGTTTAGTAGCACAGAAAAGCACAATAAAACAGAATATTTCTTTCCCCCACTATTCTTTGTCCTACATTTTCTATTGGGCTCACTTAATTTTATTATTCTTGTTAGTAAAAATGAATATCCAGCAGTACAGCATTTAGGAAACACAGCGCTGTCTGCACTGCAGGCCATTAAATCTTTGTAAATCAGCCTGGAATATCATCCTTTCCAATACATCATTATCTTTTTGCATGATGGGTTGCTCTAATTGCAAACTGTCTCGATGAGATCCCACCTGTGCATTGTAAAACCACCACAAAGTGCAATTGGATGAGTCTTAACCATTCCTAGCAGTAGTCAATCTCCTCTACCCCAGTGGCTTGTGAAGGTATTAAAGGACAGCATCAATGTGTGTAAAAGAAGGTATTGTCTACTTATTTTTACAGTGAGGAGAAATCCTTTTGTGGATGGGGAGGAGCAGGGAATCTCCAGCAATAAAACTGTCAAAACCAATCCATAAACCCATTAATGACTCAGTGCCTTTTGTTTCAGCAGCTTCACTGGATTGCCTGACGGTAGCCAAACACCACACTAACACTCTGTTAAAGTCCTTTTTTTCCTTGTATTTGAACTAATTTTTAAATCTGTCTTCACTTCCTGCCTAGCTAAAGGGAGACAGAGGAGATGTGCATACTCTTCTAAACTGGACTCATGGCCATTTCTTAACTTCCTTTCAAATGTGTTTATGCAAACAGAGAACAAGGCCCTCTGCATGATCACTGGCAAGGGTGCAACACATCACTGGATTTTATTTCTCAGATGAAATGTACACAGCCTACTGTGTAGGTTGTCAGCACATCTCAAGGGCAGCCCTGTGTTTATCCAAGGTGACCATGGATCTCATCTCCCGTGCCAGGCAGCTGGTTCCCAAACTTAGTGACTCTTTGGAAAGCCATGAATGGCCATCCCTGCACTTGGACACTTGGCTCAAAGAGTTTCATAATGACTGTTTGCATGGGAAGATCTAGATCCAGAGTTAGTGACTGATACGGGATTACCTGCATGCTGCCTGTTGTTGGTGTATGTTCAGGCGTTTTCCAAAGTGAGGGTGCTCAGCAGCTTGTGGGGTGGACTGCTAGCAAGGTAGATATAATGGAAGATGTTGGGGTTTTTTTAATATGCGTATTGCTTTTGCAAGTTTCTTCTTTTCCTGTTCCTGCTGTGAAAAAAATCAACATAACATGGTGTTCAGAACTTTAAGGTGTCATAAAATGGGCATTGAAAAGTCGCCAGCACCAAGAGGAAGCCAAAGAAGGCACTTCACTTCATGTAAGCCTAGTGTCATGAAACATTAAAATCCTTTCAGAGTGTGTGGCTTTCAGCTCTCATGCATGTAACAATGGTAGCAGCTAAATATGCCAGACTGTCAGGTAGTTTTGCTTAAGAAACATGGCACTGTCTATTCAACAATTTCTGTTAGTTGCCCAAGAAAACTTTCTAGTTAAACATTTCTTGTCAAAAGTAAAGCTAGATTCATCCTTTTATCATTACTAGCTATTAACCTAGTTACTCCTGGCAAGTGTATGGGAAGGTTTGATATTCTTTTTTGGACTTGGAAAACTTCCATGGCAATGTAACAGCCATTTATTCCTTTGAAAATTACCACTATCCATTATCATTCTTAGACAGAGGAAGTTACAGCCAGCATTTACTGCAAGCACACTATCCCTCATGAAGCTTATAATAACATTTATTCGCCAATACTGTTGTATTCACTATGGGATATGTGTCTCAATGAGAAGGGAAGTGGAGAGGGGAAGCAACTAATAGTATTTTACATATTTAGATCATTTTTTTGTCCTCAGAACTTGCCGTGTCATTGTTTTTCCCCTAGGTCTTTTTTTTTTTTAATCTGTTTGGGGCTTTTTTTCCCTGATAGATTCTTTCTTCTTTTGCCTCATCTTGCTTGTAGGGAGCCCCTTTCAAGTGACTCCCACTGTGCATATGTTGTTCCTTTAGGGTGTTGCCTGAGATTTCTCTGAATACTTCTGCCCATCCTTCTCTGAAGTCTTTAATCCCATGAAAAATCCTTCAGTAGTGGTTCCTACAGCTGCATTCACAGTTTCTGAGACTGAAATGCAGTCCTCTTCTGATATCTCCTCGGGTTATCCCCTGAGGTTGGTCCTGGATCCCAGGTGGACTGTTTGAAATGGAACAAAATTAAGACCACACACCTTTCAGTCTGTCCTTTTCCCTCCTGACCTGACCAGTGGTGTCTTCCACTAGTTCAGGATGGCAGGCTGAATTCAGAAGGCTGAACTTTCCTCTGAAGTGTAGGGCTCATTTTGGAGGTTTTAGTTTGAAATTCAGATGGCTTAAGTGTCTTTGCACTGAAATATCTCCTGAAATAGACTGCTAAATGCGGATTACATACCATAGGAAGTCATGAAGTACTGCTGCCCTCTCTTGAATTTTCTCTGCATTGGGGAACACCGGTACAGTCACATATCACTGGAGACTGTCTTCTAAATTATAAAATTCCCCAGAGCCACACCAATGAGCTTATGATCTTTGATTACTTTAGCGTTGTAGTATAACTTTATTCTTATTTCTGCTGAGCCTGGTATTGTGTGGTTGATTTCTGTGTATCCTGTATTTTTCATTTTCAAGTTCCAGGTTTTCCTTTTAAGGTCAAAGCATTTAATTTATTTGTAAGTCTGTGGTTCTGCAGTAAGTCACCATTCACTGTGAGGCTGAAATTCCCATTAGGCTCATAGTCATCCCCTGTTTTACTACCAGTGCTACCTTCTGTTATTACACACTAACTACACTCCTGAATTCTTTCTGTCCTAGGGCAGAAGGGATAAATCTCTAGGCACATGTGTTTCGTTTATTTTAAAGAATGAAATATTAGACAACAGAATTAAAAAACCAAATGATATTAGAAAAACTGACCGCATCAAACTGAAAGAATTCAAAGTATCCTTTTGCATTTCTAAAAACACCAACATGCCCTCTCTCACAGGTGTACAAGTCCTGCATGGCTCTGTTCTTTTATTTGCTTTCACCGCTACAAAAATAATTTTACTTAGTTCAGTGAAAACAAAGACCTGATCGTCAGTGGTTTGCAGCAAAACAGAATAGCCTGATCCCCCGGTTTTGTTTTTGTCATTGGAAATTATTACACTGCAAGATAGGCTCACTTTTCTTGGAATTGCTTGGGTTTTGTGTAGGTTTTATTTCAAACTGGAATTCAAATTGTGTTCCGTGCATTACCATTTCTTACATTATTCCTCTGAATTTTTAACAGCCTTATTTGAGTCGGCCTATGAACTTTCCCATCCCCCCAAATCCACACTTATGGTCTGTCGGTCCACAAATCAACTTTCCAGTAAATGTTTAATCAGTTTATAGCAGAAGAGCCCTTTTATGTAGGTTTCCAAAAAAGTCAGACTTATGAAAGCAAGCGGGCAGTCTGTGCATGTGTGTCCATCTAACCATTTGGCTCTCTGGTATTTGCAATGGGATGTTTAAAAACCTGTTGATCAGCATCCCCCCTCTCCAGGCATGTAATGAAAATAGGCAGCTGTATAGATGTCCCAATGCAGCAGGCTTGCCTACTGACAGGAGAAAAAACCTACAAGCCATAGTGGACATACGAGAATCCACTTGGGAATGAGAGAGCAGAGATACCCAAACTGCAAGAAACTCTTCAGTCAACTTGCATGGTACAAGACTCATGGCAAAACACAGATCCAAGCTTTGCCGTTTCTGCAGCTTGTGGATTGCACAGTGCCTGGGGATATTAAAAGAGATGTCTGGGAGGAAAGTCTCATCTTCTCACATTCTTTGCAGGGTCACTAGTTGATGTTTAGTTAGTTGATGTCATTAATGTTGATGTTTAAATAAGTCAGATGGAATAGGCTCTAAGGGCACCTATTTTGCCTTATCAGTTGTGAAAGCAGCTAGCTCAGGTGCAGGCATCTGTGTTGCAGTCCGATGCATTCCACTTCCATGATCTATCTGTAAGGGGACAGGAGTAGGTCCTTTTTGGAGGGAGGATTTCATCTCTCACTAGATCCCACTGAAACCCGCTGATGACAGTTATTTAGGAGCCCTAGGTTCATCCCCTACCACCACTGGGGGACAAGGCCTGCTCCAAGTCACAGCGGTGGCAGCAGATCCAGCAGCTGTTAGTATGTATGACTGTCATCCTCCCTGTGTGAACCTCTTCTGATTTCTTAAAAGGTGTGGCTTAAGCTGTTTATTTCTGTAGGAAGACCTACTGTGCACTAACAGGTAAGCTTCAGAAGCATGTATTTCTGTAATTAGCCCAGCTGGTTGCTAAATTAGATGTATCGATCAAGTGGTTCAGAAGAGACTTTGTAGTACTAAATGCGGACCAGTCGCAAGCACGCACCGCCATCCTTGCTGCTGTTGGAATGTGAATGGGCTGGGCTGGGCTGGGCTGTCACCGCATTGTAAGCTCTGCTTCTTTCCATGTTTGCAGGATTTCACATTCCCACCTCCAAGGACACCAAGGAGAGCCGCGTGGAGCAGGAGTGCTCCTCCTGGCCTTGGTAAGCACGAGATGGCTGTCTCAGGCAGCAGGAACTGGCAGGGCAAGGCTGACCCTTTCCGTGTGGTAGCTGCATCCTTGGTAAGCCAACTGTCTGACCAACAGAAGATGAGCGAGTCACCTCTCAGCTGGTTCAGAGGGGTGTATTTACCTCCTGTGCTGCACCCTTTAAACAAGACATTAGTCAAGGGTGGCAAGTGGAAGGATGTGGATGACACCCAGGAAAAGCGCAGGTCCTTCCTGCATGACTTCTGTAAGAAATACAACAGCAGAAAGCAGCTGCGAACCCACCTCGTGCACCTGGTGTCAAGAATTTACGTGGAGGACAGGCACAAGGTCCTGTACTGTGAAGTGCCGAAAGCAGGCTGCTCCAATTGGAAAAGGGTCCTCATGGTGCTCAATGGACTCGCTGCTTCAGCACACAACATCTCCCATGATGATGTGCACTATGGAAAGCATCTAAGGAAACTGGACAGTTATGACCTAAAAGGGATATACACACGTTTAAACACGTACACCAAGGCTATATTTGTACGTGATCCTATGGAAAGACTGGTATCTGCCTTCAGGGATAAGTTTGAACATCCAAATAGCTATTACCATCCAGTATTTGGGAAGGCAATAATTAAGACATACAGACATAACGCAAATGAAGAGGCATTGAAAACAGGATCGGGGGTGAAGTTCAAGGAGTTTATCCAGTATTTGCTAGATTCCCATCGCCCAGTAGGAATGGACATTCATTGGGAGCAAGTCAGTAAGCTCTGCTATCCCTGCCTCATCAACTATGATTTTATAGGAAAGTTTGAAACCCTAGAAGAAGACGCCAATTACTTTTTGCAGCTGGTAGGTGCTCCAGCCGAGCTGAAGTTCCCTAAATTCAAAGACAGACATTCTTCTGATGAGAGAACAAATGCAGAAGTAGTGAGGCAATACTTAAAGGAATTGTCTAATGAGGAGAGACAGCTGACCTACGACTTCTATTACTTGGATTACTTAATGTTCAATTATACATCACCAATTGTATAGCACCAGGGTAGCTTCAGGCTTCTATTAGATATTTATCATTTTGGGATTCAAAACAACTACTTTGATATTAGCTCTGAAAGGAAACAAAGTTACTGCTAAGTGGAGTTGTCTTGACTTAGTGGGGGTTTTATAAGCTTGAGTGACATCAATTGACATTAAATTACAGGAGAATGCACCAGAAAAGACCTGTAAACAGCATAAATTGCACTAAAATGCCTGAAAAAGCTGCTTTTACCATTATGGATTTTACCATGGAAGTGGTAGTGCAGCCAGCTGTTGCATTAGCTTACCTAATGTTCTTTTAATGGTTTAAGAAAAAAGCATTCATCATAGCATGATTCTTTTTCGGTGTGTCTGCTTCAGAAATTGGTTTTGAAACTATTTTTGAATGTATTTTTTACTTTCTGTCACTTATTAATAAAGAAGCATTGGCTAATTTTCTAAAAAGTTTGCAGTGTTCTCAGTTGCAAGGCTCGGTTGTTTGATTACCATTAGAATGTAATTGGTTTTAGACCTGATCAGTTTTTAATGAAGGATGTTCTTGAATACAAATGCCTAAAACTGTGAATAACATAGTAGCTCAACTGTAGAGCAGAGTAAGTTTGGGTAGGCCTGCAATCTGAAGTCATGGTCCACTACCCCATTTTGATTGATACATTAGAGTTGACAAATGCAACCCTGCTCTCAGAGAATTGCCACATACATTAGAACTAACAATTTACAGTGAAGTCAAGCACATAACACATACTGTGGTCCAAATATTCAAGATAGTCTTCATCGTTAGTGGGAGGGCAAAGTCTTAGGGCAGCAGCTATGGGACATTATAAGGTCTATACTGAGAAGCAATGTCATTGCAACCGTTGTGACCATTCTTGGTCTACCAGTGTCCTATCATCAGTCCAGCTCCCAGCGATTTGTTGCACAGCAGGTGTGTATGCCCATTGCCTCCCAGACCCCTGGACTGGTTTTGTCCCCAGAGCTTCCTGATGTCACCTGTGTTTTGCTGTCCTTCCTACCTTGTCAGCAGCCAGCAAACCCCATCAATGGAGTGGACACTGCAGGGTTATTTGGTGGGATGGGTATTGGTGATGTGTCCTAGAGGGGGTTGTTTTCAAAGTCCCACAGTCCTGGTTATAAAAGGACTCCTCCTCTTCCCTCTCCTCCCTCAAGTGATGGCTAACCAATGCATGTGGTCATTCCTGCAACCAGCAGTTACACATGGCATTGTAGGATGGGTGGCCAGGGTGTCCCAGGAGGAGGAGAAATCCCTATGCCCTTCCAAAATAAAGATGACGTCTATTCTTTGCTTCCTGGAGTGGTTTGGGGCATCTTGCTCCAACGTCTTGATATAGCTAGTTTTAGAATAAGGAAACAGCCTGGCAAGAAACTGATGCAAATAATATGTCCTTTTTCTCTGCTCCCAACCACTGCTCACAACTAGCGCTATTGCTGTCCTTTCCCTCATCTCAGGCAAATGTACAGCTTCAGTCCTTCCACAGGAGTAACTGTGGGTCCCTGCTGAAAGGAGAGACCATTTCCTACATACCCTCCCTGTTTGTTTCTCTCTCTCAGTTTTCTCCTCAGAAGAGGAAAAAAAAGCACCTCCAGCCTCTGCAGTGCCAGAGTGCAACGGAGCAGGCTCTGCACGTCTCTCCTCACGGGAGGACGAGCCACTCTGAGGGGGAAAAGTAAAAGCATACTGGGCATCCCAAGTTGGAGGTGGTGCTATACGTGACTAGCAACAGCCGTAGCCAAAGACAGCCTGTTCCCTGGGGCTGTGGAGCAAAGAGGAGGAGAAGGAAAAAGCCCACAAGCCATCATCACCATGAGGTGTGGAGAGGTGCATGCAGGTGTTCAGCACCAACAAGGAGGTGCAGGGATGCCTCGGACAGGTAAACACACACACTGTTACTTGTGTGGGCTGTTACTGTGCCTGGACGGACCCTTAGGTGTTAACACCAGAAGTGTTTGGGATGGGATATTCAACTGTTGAACTGCCCCAATGTGTGCCTTTCCTCAGGTGAACAACATGTCCCTAAATCTCCCCCTTTACACTGAAGATGGTGTCTGATTCCCACCTTCCCTGGCAGAAATTCCTCCTGTTTTTCCTGCGGGCTCCATCCTAGAGCAAGGAGCCCTGGAGCTGCGCCGCTCTGCCTGGGGCACCATGGGGAGCACAGCTGCCCCACGGCCGAGGGCTCGTCCCCTGGGCCACCATGCTGGCGAGGTCTTTCCTTGCAGCCACTGTCATGCTGGGCACTAGTACGCTGCTGCTGCAGTGTTGCGCACCGTGCCAACTAATGGCTGTTATTGAGTTCCCATGTGTCTTTACCCAGCAGAAATAAGTATTTTTTTTAATTTGGCCATGCAATTTCATGACTGTTTTTCTCAAGTGGAACTGTGCATTAGGCCTTTAAAGAGCAGCTCCTGCCAGGGTTTTGATTTTGCCTCATTCAACTTCCTAGCTCATGTGAAAACTGACTTAGATTTCACTTAGATTTGACCTTGGTGTAAAAAGCATCTTTTCCGCTGATGCAGCAGAGCTCTCCAGATCCTCTGCTCTTGTAAGTATTGATTCCCAACTCAAATCCTGAATGAATCTCTCTTGCCCTGTAGGAAGGCCGTTAAAGATGTTAAAGAAAAAATAAATATACACCAACCTTTTGATTTCTATGTATTTTCTTTGTCTTGTCTGTTGTGGATGTGTGTTGATTAATTGCTAATTTACAGACAAAAAAAAAGGCTTATGTACCAATATATTCCAAAAAACATATGAGGGAAAAAAAGTTTAACATGCTAATAGGAATGGAAGTCAATCTATGTAAGAGTTTTGTATGAATTCTTTAATTCAGAGAAATAAATAGTAGTAAATTACAAAGTCTCTGAAGAACTTGTTTAACCTTGAGCTTGCTTTAGTAACAAACTTTCAGCATCTGATCAGGAAATGAAAGAGATTTTGGTGGGGGAGGATGTAATTGTATAGAAAAAGCTGTACAGTCCCATAAGATTTCAGCTACTAACTGCTCTTAGATAAAGCTATTGTTTGAGTCAAGGGAGGGGTGAAAGAAGTTATTACAAATGTTTGGCTTCTGCAAATGAGAGGGAAAATTACATTGATTTGCATCCATCCGTGGACATAGACATCAAGTCCCTGGATTGCCATCTTAAAAATCTGGTACAGTTTGCATTTGTGATTTGAAAAGGGAGGACACTACTTAAGGCCTTTAAAGCATGTATGTGCACAGAAGTGTAATTGTTTTAGCCGCACTGTTGTTCTATGGCTCTGGTGAAAGTCATTTGACTTCTTTGTATGCTCAACCTCAAATTTCATAGCCCCTAACTGCACTTAAAAATTCATTTTTTGAAAATCTAACCCAGACTTTTGTAAAGAAGAGCCTCTCCAAAGTCATCTTCAGCGACCTAAGGGATTCAGATGATCTCAGTAGCAGAATCTAGATTGTACTTTGCCTCATTAACCACATTTTGAAAATCACCAGCCTGCTTTGCCAGGAATTAAGTTACATGATTTAAAATTAACATAAGAGTTTAGCATAATTGAAGTGGGACTGTGATATCTGACTTATGGGATTATAAGAGATAAAGGCATAATTTGCAGCGTAAGAGATAACCTCTATTTTAAAAAGTAAATTTTAAAAGGTCAAAGTGGGAGGTTGGGTTGTAACTTGGCTTATGTTTGGTAAGACTGCTAGGCCAAAACAAAAACTGAAGGTCATCCGCCATAACTACTGTAAAATCTCACCTGCACAAATGTGCACAGATGTTTGTTTTACTCAGAGAACGATATTGAACATATGCAGAAGAGGAATGAAAATACACCCCACAACATTCGGTGCAATTACGCTTACACTAAAGATCAGCTGCAGCATGCAGAGCCTCTTTTGAGGGGCTTCATTACAGTAAATGCTTTTTAGTTATGAACATTTCTTCATTTGAAGATCTCTAAGCACTTCTCTAATGCAGGTCGGTTGTCAGGGCAAGTCAAATGTGCTGTAAAGGCATTACAGCAAGTCCGTGGGAGGGCTGGAGCAGGATGAGAGTGTTCCCTTCGCTCATTTGTCTCTTCCAAACACCAGACAGTCGTGCTTTCCTCCTGAAACCGAAACTCGATTTTTGGAAAATAATGTTGCATATTGGCCTTTCTTCTAAAAGGAATCAGTGTTACAGAAAATAAAATTATTTTATTTAATAATAAAGTAAAAATATTTTAATAAATAAATAATAAAAATAAAAAAAACTGCGTAGGTGTGCGTTCTCCAATTCTGATCTTTTTGCCCACGTAAGGCAGTTTCCTCTTTCCATGTAGGATTTGGCTTGCAAAGCTGAGACACAGCCACTACGCCCATCTCTTGTAAAAATGGTGGTAGACTGTTGCTTGCTGGAAGTCAGAGGTGTGCAGCCACAGTGCAATCAAACATGGCCCATCCTCTTGAAATGTCCTCTGGTGTAACTCCCCCAAAAGGCCAGATTTATTGGAGCTGCTCCTGCCTCAGGCTGTTCTATCTAGGTGATGTGTCATTGGAGATCACCACTTTAATTTTAAATGTAGTTTGAATTTAAATGAAAATTACAATATGACAAAAAATACGGCAAAAGTCTGAGAGGAAAATATTTTAACAGCGCTTTGTATTATATATGTAGGTTATACATAAAAGTCTTTGTTGTATGTGCCTTCAGGCTAACAATGCATCAGATAAGTATTTTTAACTGTAATGTTAATACCAGTTTATCAGCTGTGTAACCTGCTGTGATGCTTTCAAAACTAAATGAGTCTGGCCTCGGAACCTAATGTTTGAAGTCAGACCATAAATTATTACACTTCATAAAAAATAAAGATGCGCTTGTCCTGTATCATTTACCGTTCAGAGGGCAGGGCAGGAACACGGAGTACCAGGGAGTGTAACTGATGGATTCGGCAAAGGGAATCACTCCATCACCCCAGATACCTGGGATTGATTTGCCTTCTGAAATATGTATAGGTGGGTGGGTGGGAGGAAATATTCATATTATTTGAGAATAATTGAGAATATCTTAGATTAAATTTGGCATTCATAAAAATACCTATTTCGGGGGAGAACTGCTGAGCTCTTGGCGCTGTAGCTAATTGCAGTGAGTCCCACAGATTTCTTGTATGCTAGAGGTAGCTTTGCTTGTGGCTGGAGTAACAGACTTGAACATCAGAGACCTGGATCCTCCTCTACATTCTCTAATTTCACAGACTTGTTGGACAAACTTGAACTGCTCTCTGCCTCAGTTTCCCCGCTGGTAAAGTCATCCTGTAAATGGAAGGTAATCATACCATGTGGCTTCTGCTAAAATCATTGAACACTGTGGATAAATAGCCACGTTTAGAAATTAGGTGTTAGTATGGAATTTACCTCATAGGATGATCGTGCCCTTTCTTTATTTCCAATGGCTCAGAGGAAGCCAAGAACTTCCCAGCCTTGTTCCAGACGAGAAGTGCATCATTCAGCTCTGTTCTGGGCAGTTGGCAGCCTTAAGAATGCAAGCTCTGTTTCAAAACACTGTGCATCTGCCAAGCCTGCCCAGGCACTGCCTCAGCATAAAACCAGTGCCAGGTTGTCTGACCAGGGGAAAGTGCCCCTCCGGTTCCTTTTGTACAGAGGAGAGCAGACAGAGACAGGGTGAGAATCGTGTTGTCTCATTTTATTCTGAGCCCAAATAAAGAGAAGCTATTTTATTTTGGTGCAGTAGCCCTAAAGAAAGCGATGCTCAACTGGGGGGTTCTGCAGAAGCAGTGGATCTCATCTATGTGTGCAAACTCCTGTCTTCTCCCAAAAACCAGGGCTGCATAACCTGGTACCCAGGGCCATGTTCCCCCAGCCCTTCCTGAGGTCCTGCCGACCCTTGTGACAGTCTCCAGTTTACCTGGCTGCTAGAGACCCTCCGGATTTACCTTCCTACCCACACACCCACTTTTTCTATGGCTCTGTGGAGGCTATTAATAACATGGAGACTGTGTTGGTACAGACTATGTTGCTTTCTTCTATTCACCTTCTGAAAGTGATGTGATTAACAACCCTGAGAGAGGGGAAAGAGTCCTTACACGAAGAAAGGAAAGAATCTTAAGGCCACGATCTTAACTTTTTTTTGGGTAATATATGTATAATTGTTGCTTCCTTTCCTCTGTCTTCTCACATACAATTTCTCGCCCTCTTTAAGTATGTCAGCACAAATGGGTGCAACCAATTGCCGATTCACTCTCAGCTGTCAGGTGTAAGCCAGCTCCAGTCCAGCACATCTATGTTATCATGGCTGAGGCTGCCACTAATAAGCCTGCCTGAGAGTACGGTACTGTCAGTCACCATCTGTGCACGCATATCTGTCTTGTCCTTTTCATGTAGGAATTCCTCCTGTGTCAATTTTTTTCCCCTTAAATTTCTTCCAGGAAGCACAGTTTCCACAGAACCTCCCAATACTGCTCATTTCCCAAGATTTGCAAATTTGAAGTGTCCCATATAATTTGCATTCAAGAAACAGCATTCTGATGCATAAGGTGTAGGAGCAGAGCAGGTTTATCTGGGTGTTTCAGCACACAGAGATGTAAATCAACACTCAGTGGATTGTAAATATATGTCAGTAGGATATTAAATGCTAAAGGTTTAATTTTCCCAAGCTAGTTACTTGGGTGTAAAAACTGGATGCTGGCACACTAGCACCTGCCTATTGAATTAATTCATCCTTGATAAAAGCAGACACACACAGAGACAGATTTTTAAGTTTTAGGAATGATAATGGATTACAATGCATCTGAGAAACAATGTTCGGAGAGATGAGTTCAACTGCGCAGCAGTTCCCTCCCTGCAAACTTGCACAAATATATGTATAAATGCATGCATATGTTTTATAAATGTGTGTGCGCACACACAATATCTATGAGTCTCATAACATTCCGCCAAAAGTTTCTCAACAATGGTAGTGGGAACTAGTTAGCTTAAGTCCTGCATTTGATTTTAAAGGTCTTAAATGTGTATTAGGATACATACTCTCTAAATAAACAGGATTCTCATCACTTGGGATGTACAGACAGAACTTTAACTGTTTTCATCTCTGGCTATAGCAGAGAATGAGTATGGTAGCATTGTATGTGCAGAGGTATCATATGCTGTATAGGCATGTAAATGGTTTATTAGCATGTTGCAGAGCCACGACGTTATTCCAAACAAACCTAAGCCACTTGCAGGGACTGCAAGTTTACCTCTTGCACAGGTTTTCTTTTTGCTTCTTTAGCTTGCCAGGGGGAGGATGCTGCCAGGCCTATGGGTTTGGGCACCTGTACCTGCTTCTCATCATGGGTACAGCTACAGGTTTTAGGGGGAGGTTCCTTGGTGGGGAATCTGGGAGGGGGAAAAGTGGGCAAGAGTTTGCAGCATCTCTCTGCTTTCAAGGAAGCTGTTATGGTGTCACCACCTATAATGCACTCCAAGTAATAGACACCAGCTGTCACCTTTTCTGTGACTTCTGCTACTCTCTTAAATACAAAAAAAAAAGCAAAAAAANNNNTGTGTCTTGTCCACTTCTCTAAAAAAAAAAAAAAAAAAAAAAAAAAAAAAAGAAAACCATAAAATGGACAGAGGGAAAGCCTCTAATGAGAAGGGAAAATGTGAATTGTGGCTGGAGGTGACAGTACACAAGAAGAAATTCCTGCATTGCTGTTGTACCTCTGATGAAAAGACCCTAAGACTGCAGCACAGCAAAAGCTCAGCTCCAATGAAGGATGGTGTTTCTCAAAATCCTTGTGGTCCCTGCAGATCCTGCTGAATGGCAGGGAAAACACAAACACAGAACCCAACTTAGACGAAATTGTTCTGTGTCTCAGCCGTGCTGCCAACAATTTTCCTTCTCCCATTTCTCCCTGAATCTTTTTGGCTGTCTCCAGCTGAGTGGCTGCAGTGGGTCCAGGACACCGCGCTGCCTCTGCACACAGAAACTCCTCTAATGGAAGTGCTGGTACCAGGCAGACTCACAACATGTTTTTTGCCTTGCTTTACTTAAAAGTCAGGCTAAGACTGAAATTTCCAGCTTAAGCTGATCCACAATTGGCTATTCCATCCGCAAGACGGCAGTCGGAGGAATGAGGCAAAATTTTTCGGTTGGGCTGAGCAATGCTGCTGCCAGGCACATCAGTAGGAGCTGCAAGGGCCACCTCTGAAAAGCAGGTGGGAGACTCCTAAGTGTGGCTGAAGAACCTGATTCTTAGGAAACCATGCCTAACAGCTTTTTCATGTAAAAAGATATCCCTAAACATACTTTACCTGGAAGCAGCAGAGGCTACTTTACCAAACTCACATCTTTCTAAGCAAGCCATGGAGAAGGAGAAGGACTATTTCAGGACATTTTTGAGAGCTGCTTTTTAGCATTTTCAGTTCTGCTTTCCACCCCCACCCCCCTCCTGCAAGCACCAAGGCATTTCTTTAATTTCTTGCAATTTACCAAAGGAAAACAAGTTCTCCCACTGACATGTCTGTAGTTGAAATCTGCTCTCTGTGCTGCCTTGGTTGCAGAACTGGGCGCAGGCTGAGTGAGAGAAGCTGGGAGCTCGTTATGTAAAATCTAGCAAGTGAGCTTTTCTAGTGCTATTATGCCCTGACCCCTTATTTTGGCGCAGTAACAAAATCACTGAGATTGGACAGTTAAAGGGTTTCCCAGGCTCTTTTTTTTTTTTTTTTTTTCCTTTTTGGCCTCATCACAAAACCCAAGTGACTCAATGGTGTGCCCAAACTTCTGAAATGGTCTAGGACTTTCAGTATCTCCAACGCACAAAGAAACAGTGCGGACAGATGTGTATTTTATTTATTCATTATTTAACCAGGACAGACTCCTGTCTAAAAATCCCTTGCTCTGGATCACAATAGAAATCTCTGACATATTTTTCTACTTGTTTGATATTTGGGCTACACTGTCATCCTCATTGCTTTACGTTCCCTTTGTATTCTATATGTGGCTCAAATTCTCAGTTTTTCCAATAAATTACACTTGCCTGTAACTCAGGTTATTATTTTCCCTTCCAAGACTTGATCTTTGTTTCACTTCAGCATTCTCATTAAGTTAAAAATACAAGTAAAAAAGTA
>VZSZ01004251.1:470576-491687 GCA_013398815.1 Ibidorhyncha struthersii
TGCGCCGGCGGCGGGCTCCGGGGGGCTGCTTTTCCCCGGCGTTTTGCACCGAGGGATGGCTCCGCAGGGCACCGGGCTGCCCCTCCCCGAAGGCACTGCCGGAGCCTTTCGGTCACCCTTGGGTTCTGACACTACAGCTGCGAAGGGGGGGGCAGAGGTTTGTAACAACACCCCGCCCACCCCCCTCTTTTTCAGCACCCTAAAACTTTGTTTTATTCACCACTTGTGGTCCTGCGACAGAGAGACGGGTGTGCAGAAAGCCCAGCTCCCGCACAGCCAAAAAGTTGCGGTATTGGGCTCCCAAGCCTCCCCTTCCCGCCTCCTGTAGGTACCCACGTCGGTCGCTCATTCAACCTTGTACTGGAAAATGAGGCGAAATGGTTATAAGCGAGCCCTACCGTGATGCATTTTTTTTGCAAGAGTAGCCTGTCCCTCCAACTTCCCCCCCCCCGCCTGCCCCAAGGTGGCAAGTGGGTGCCCAATGTCCATTTGAGCGACTGGCAGCTGTGCCAGCACAGGTCGGGGAGTAGCTGAGCCTGCTGTGGAGATGCCACTGTAAATAGCCACCGCACACACAGAACTCATGTGCGACACTGGTGTTGTGCGGAGTGGCTGGCGGCGAGCCCGCGTCCAGGCTGTTTGCTCTGCTCCATGAAACGCTGTTAGTTAGTAAAGCAAGAATTTTTAAAATACTGTTTGACTTTTGTACTGAAGCCTTTGTGATTATTTATATTATTATGTTTTTTGAAGCCCTAATTGTGCCTGCAGCCCTGATGGCAACATGACCTGTAAAATTCTACCTTGCATCCTATCAGATGCACTCCGCTGTGTCATCTTGTAGTCCAGACCAGAGAATTTCAAGTGTGGACGCAAGTGAAATTAACGTGTGAACATAACATGAAAATGTCTTTCTGTTTTTCTGTTGTGTTTTGTATTTATCTAAGGCAATGAGGAACAACAACTACTCCAAAAAACTGTTTTGCAACTTTGATGGCAAATGTTAGCTGATGGAAAGTCCCATTTTGGTTTCAGACCTGACACTGCCATCTCTCTCTCTCTCTCTGTCATCTCAAGCCTTTAAATTAACTGCATGCAGAAAAAATAGTGGATGTTGGAGATGGTGTTGATTTCTAAGTTGCTGATAGCCTTTGGATTTGAGTGAAAACCTGGACTTGGGGCTCAAACACAGTATTAAGCTTTTATTAACATTTGTAGGTTTTTTTGCTGTGGGGAAGAAAGGTGTGCAGTTTGAAAGAAAAATTTGGCCGTGACAGCTGGGCATTTTGCTGGGTGTTGAAATCATAGAGAAACAGACTGCTTCAGAAAAAGATGTGTGCATTAAAAATAGATGTTTAGGTCATTAACTATCAAAGTACGGCTGACAGTGTAGTTCTACCATTTAGATTTTTTTTGCACGTAGAATGCTGTTTTAGAAAAATAGAAACTTTCTTTATGTTGATGAGCAAGCTTTTGTGTTTGAGTTGTGATGCTTTTGGCTTGCATGCAGCTTTTTTGCATTTTCAGGGCTGTAAATATTGAATTAATTGCACGTGGTCTCAGTTGGAGTAGCAGTATGAGATCTGTCCTTTGTGAGGGGT
This sequence comes from Ibidorhyncha struthersii, assembly GCA_013398815.1. Taxonomy (NCBI): domain Eukaryota; kingdom Metazoa; phylum Chordata; class Aves; order Charadriiformes; family Charadriidae; genus Ibidorhyncha; species Ibidorhyncha struthersii. Next base: position 472,175 of record VZSZ01004251.1, read on the forward strand.
AGCCTCCTTCCTAGACGGGCCCATCAGCAGCTCAGTAGAAGGTGTGATCTTTTGGATCTTCCCTGTCTCTCTTGCATACACATGCACACTCACTCTTGATATGTTCTTCCAAGATGTTCCACAACTAGAAGGAAGCTAACTGCACCATTTTAATACCAAATACAGACACCCCTTTCTGTCCGCTTCTACAGGATGAAGGAATGTATTTAATTTGCAGATCTCACTATTCTCTGCATACAGAAAGAGATGGTGAGGCACAGTGGGACAAAGAAGTCAGAAGTCACCATACCCCTCCCTCCCATGCTCCAAAAACCTACATTCCCCCCATAGGTGGTTGGAAATCTTTGCAGAAGTCTGGAGTATAACACCAGGGCTTGCAGTTTGTTTAGCAAGTGAAAGCTTGGGGAAGTCCCAACCGTGGTGGTGGCACGGCTCCCAGCTGGGCTAGGGGTGAAAGGGTGGATGAGTGCTGCTTCCCTTGTCTCTGCATCCGGGTTTCTTTTCCGTGGGCTTCATGATATGCTTCGTCCCTCTATGAGATCTTCACCTGGGACATGCCCTGGGAAAATGAGCTTTTTCTCAGTATGAATATAGCACCTGTGTTTTACTTAGGCCACTGAAAAATTATTAGTGAGGAAGTAGTAAGGGTGTCAGAGATAAGACTTTAGGTTTCAGTGAGAATCTGGGCATAGGGTTCAGAAATAAGGATGACCAAATACCTGTGAGCTTCGTCATTAGGGAAGGCAATGATTTTGGAGCCGTTTTGAACGAAAGGTCTAGTCTAGATAGTTGTTCATTAACTGACTGTTAATATGAGACCTTACAAAAACATCTCTCGGTTTGTCTTGAGTTTGACCCAAAACTGGAAGATTTTGGGGTTGACTGTATTACCTTCTGAGGTTCTGTCTTCAGTTCTCTAGCAGCACAAGTCCACTCAAGTGTCTCGGACCACTTCACAAGCTCTTTACAACAGCCATTTGCAGGGCATAATGTAATTCTTGCTCTCATCTGAGAGTCTAGAGAACTGAGATAGAGTTCAAATGACCTATCCAAAATACACAGTAAATTAGCATAAGAAATGAGACAGGGAAACAAGTTATTTGCTCCAGTCATGGGATTAAATTGCCTTTCCCTAACTCACTGCAACTGTTAAGAAATTCATGGGCCATTCCTCTTGCAATAACTTGAAAGCAGCAGACATGCCTTTTATGCTTCTTTCTGATGTAAGTGGTATTAAATATGCATTGTAGCTCAGTTACCTTAGATAACTGAGCAGAAATTCATCCATCTTCCACTTGAAATTCTGTTCCCAAATGTAGCAGCTGAATATTCTTTCTTTTGTTTTCTACTTTTTGGAGGGGTTGGAGGTTTTTTGCTTTTGTTTTTAGAGAAGAATCTTGTTAGCATTCCTTAGAAACTCATTAAAATGCTTCCCTTTTGGCTTATTCTCCTAATTTATTAATACCACAAATAACTTTTCTTTGGTGACCCACTTTCATAGGTATCTGAACATCTAGCAAAACTGTAACTCATCAGGAAAGCAGTGTAGACTAATAAATAGCATCTCCAGACAGAGAGGAAAATCAAGACACTTCTTTCTTTGCCACACAGAGTTCTACACACCACATGTACAGAAAATATTGCTCTATTCCACAGCTTATTCAGCACCCTTAGCCCAAAAGAAAGCACTTTATTGATAGCGTGATTGATTTAAAGGTCAGAATTTAGGATTGCATCTATTCTCCTGGCTGAATTCAATTTTTACCCTACACCCACAGTGAAGAAACTGCTCTTTGCATAAATATAAATTGAAATATTGGTCTGTGTGAGTGTTCAAACAAATAGACTTTATCTTATAGCTCCCAGGGCAGCTTCCCAATGCTACACTGTTAACAAAACCACTCGTGTTTGACTAAGATGCTGCTTTTTATTTAATTATCGCACCTGCTTTGTGAGAAGTACGGATTTGCTTAGGAAAAGAGGATACCCACTGATATAGTGAGCGTGACGGTCAACAGGCCCCTGGAAGTGGTAGGGCTTTACAGACTCTTAACTCAGGCAGAGGTCAGCTCATGTGGAAGAACACACTTATTTTCATACTCCCTTATTTCAAAAGATACAGAGGCTGCTTTTTGTGAACCGAAGCTATACAGACAGACTTATTGCAAGGGGTGATTAGTTACCCTCTGTCCTGCCGACACTCAAACACTGGTCATGTTTTAAGGGCAGTCTGCTCTGAGAGTGAAGTCTGTGGTTGTCCCAGCCCAAGGATACTCAGCGTTTCCACCTTCTCTCTAAAGTCTGCTGGATAGAAACTCCCTAACAGGAGAGCATAAAGCTTATTTGGTGACTTCTGATGAAGCTTTGTTTTTCTTTTCAGTAAGTGTGGACGTCTGTGTAAGTGTGAGAGCATCATGGTGGCATTTAAAGGAGTCTGGACTCAGCCCTTCTGGAAAGCCGTTTCAGCAGAATTTTTGGCCATGCTCATTTTTGTCCTACTCAGCCTCGGCTCCACGATCAACTGGGGTGGAGCAGAGAAGCCCCTGCCCGTAGACATGGTCCTTATCTCCCTCTGCTTTGGACTCAGCATTGCAACCATGGTGCAGTGCTTTGGACACATCAGCGGAGGCCACATTAACCCTGCTGTGACCGTGGCAATGGTCTGCACGAGGAAGATCAGCCTCGCCAAGTCCGTCTTCTACATTCTTGCCCAGTGCCTGGGAGCCATCGTGGGCGCAGGCATCCTTTACCTCGTCACGCCACCAAGCGTGGTAGGAGGCCTGGGAGTCACTGCGGTAATCACTTCTCCTCCAGCTCTTGAACCAGACTAGATTAGAGCCTCAGAAAATATAATCAGTGTCACGCAGAATAAAGAGAGCTCAAGTAGAGATTTTAAGAGCTTGCTGGTTTATTTACAACATCTAGACAGGGCTTAAAGCCCTCCTTAGGATGGGTTTATGCAGCGTAATATCTATAGCTGTTCTTTTAATAGAAGTTCTCTTTCTTAGAACTTCCCCAAATCTGATGACAGCAGGTAATGTTAATTTACATACACAATTTAAATAATATATGCATGAAATGCCATTTTTATAGGGGCTGGGGAGGGGGAAATTAATTCTATGCCATTATGATGGGGATTGAAAAAACATCAATTTAAAATGACATACTTTTGAAATAGATTGTGGCTTAGATTTCAGCTTTGTTCTAAACTAATAAGGAATGCCATCAGTTAGCCCTGTTGCACGACTTATTAAAAATGCGCTTGAGCCGCACACTGCTTAATTTTTAATTGAAATTTAAATTAATTAAGTCAGGGCTAATTAATGAATTTATAATTGAATAGTAAATTACAGTGCTCCCAAGAAAAAAATGGTGAAGGGGAAGTGCAGCATTTGCAAATCCCTGTGTAAAAATAAACTATTTTTCTGCAGTCTAACTTTGAAGCTCTTGTTGGGTGTTACTGTTAAGCCTTCTGTTCTCAGTCCAGCAGTAATTTTCCATGGCTCTCAAAATAAAATAAAACAATAAAAAATTTAATTAAAAAAAAAAAAGGAAGGGAGAAAAGTGTGTGTGGAGGGGGAATCTGTACCTCTAAAAGTTCATTGTTGTCTTTCACTGTGTACCATTTTGAAATACCTTTCATTGAAATACAATTAATGTATGCGGTGGCTTTCTGATTTACAAAATCACCTTTGCTTCATCTCCTGTGTTTCTTTCCCTTCTTCCAGGTACACGGGGATCTTTCCGCTGGCCATGGACTCCTGGTGGAACTGATAATTACATTCCAGCTGGTTTTTACTATTTTTGCCAGCTGTGATTCAAAACGAAGTGATGTCACTGGTTCAGTAGCTTTAGCAATTGGATTTTCTGTTGCAATTGGACATTTATTTGCTGTAAGTTAATGGCTTCTCTTTAAAAAATAGACCCCTTGTCCCTTTATGACTACTTCAGCAATAAATGGGAACTTCCGTGGCCTTTATGGCTGCTATAGCTATATAGCTGCTATATTCTTTATGGATCTATGCCAAAACCCTTTGGAATAGCAGGAGGGTCCCCTTGGGTAGGGTGTTGCATCAGAGCTTTTCTACCTGTTTATGCGATGACACTGTTAATTTTGTGGTAAGACTCAGGAGAGCGACAATACTTGCTGTTAAGATTAGAATCCATGAAAAAACAGGGTGTCCCCATAGTACAAGGACTAGCCGAAATTGAATAAATACCTTCAAGGCTTTAATAACAGGTAACATTTTGTCTCTGCTTTAGATCAATTACACCGGTGCCAGTATGAACCCAGCTCGATCATTTGGACCTGCTGTCATCATGGGGAGATGGGAAAACCAATGGGTAACTTTGCTTTCATACTTCCTTCACCATAGCGACAAAGAGCCATCAGGATTTTTCATACATCATTTGCTTTTAGTTATCTGTCCCAGTACATCCCATAGAGACCATCACTGAGGGAGACAGGTGCTGACCTGCCGCAAGCTTTGGTAAAACTCTGCTTCTTGCCCAGGACTGCAGTGCGCTATGCAGTGCATTGGAGCAGCATCTTGCTATTCAGGGGCCGTTTTGTGGAGGTAGTAGCTGGGGTAGAAAGGAAATCATACAAAGAGTTCAAAACAAAAAGAGCAATCCAGCAAGACTGAAAGAATTGAACTGCCGGAAAGAAAAGTCCTCCGAGGCAGATTGCAACCCCTCCGGTTGCACTGGTGAGAAGTTATGGAAGTAATTCTGTCGGCTTCACGTTTCACCTGGTTCTGCGGCAAATTGGGGCAGATGTATAAAATGAGAGTAGAGACCCCCTGTAATCTGGTTCCCAGGGGAGAACCTGCCTCAGCAAATGCCCGCAGTGCGAGATGAAGGGGTTGCAGTCTGGTCTTTGCAGACCAGACCAGATGTTATCTGCTTCAATTTGAAAGCATCAGCTAACTAGGAGTATTTGCGCAGGAAACAATTTGATAAACAGATTGTGAACGATGCAGTCATTTTCTATACCATCCCACTATTGAACTTATTAAAAAACAGTTCACATTTTATAAGGGAGAGATGGATTGCAGCTCAGCCTCACCTAATTAAAGACAGGGAAAGCACTTCTAGGGACGCTTTCAATGCGAACTGTAAGAGCTGCATATTACAGTGCATACAAGGATTTTCTTGATTTTTTTAAAGTATGAAGCCCACATTGCTCCCACTGCAGCTAATAACAGAAATAGCATTGTCTTCAGGCCCTAAGGCTCCTATTCTGCAAACACGATACCATGTGTAACTTTGTTCCCAAGAGTTATCCTATTGAGGCAGATTTACCCAGTTATCAGTGAACGGCTTGTTCATACGAAAAACTGCTGTAGTTTTTCACAAGATTAATTATCCATACTCTGAGGGAGCGTGTAATTTATAACTAAAGCTGTAAACAATAAACAAATGTACCATGGAGAAACTTGTAGGAAAAGCTTAGTTACTGTCCTGGTCACTTGGAAAGATGGCCCTTTCATCTCCTCCAGTGCAGTGACATTGGTATGCCATTGGCAGGAGCCCGTGGGCTTCTGCATCTACTAATGTTGCAGAACTGCTGCCTGTCATGCTGAAATAGATGGGTACCCTACAAAGTTGTGTCTGTCGGTTGTATTTTCTTACTCAAATTAGATAACGAGGTAGCTGACTGCCTGTTGTGCTGTGTGGGATCAGAAGCCAAATTTGAATTATTTTGGAAATGCAAGTCTGAAATTCTGAAGTAGAATTGTTTGTGCATACACTAGGAAAGGCTTTGTTCCCTTAAAATTCCATTCTCACCTTGGGTGAAAATGCAAAAAGAAAATCAGGTTTCTTAACTGATGTTTATTTTGTGTGTCGTCTTGCAAACAATCCATATATGTTATCTACAGCTGGCAATATGCAATGAAAATTTAGAGAAGGCCTCTTGGAAAAACAACGGCATTAGTCTTAGGTCACCTTTTTTAACTTCCTAAGAGACTGCCTTTTGACCAATTGCATATGTGATTTTAGAGCAGTCACTTAATTGCTGAGCGCCAGGTCACCATCTGCGAAACCTATGGTAGCTACACTTTTCTGCCACATAAACTGGTATGATGACAGATTTCATCCCAGTTTATGAAAGCCAGGGAACTATGTGACTATGCATCTCTGGAAAGCAGAGTTAATTTGAATAATTGGGCCAGGGTATTTTGCAGACAGTTTTCTGGGTGAAGTCTGAAGTAACATGCTTTTCTGTGATACCTTGGCTCCTTTATTTGCTCTAGAGCTTAATGCCTGTCTCTTTTCCACCTCTTTTTGCAGGTATATTGGGTGGGACCAATAATAGGAGCAGTCCTTGCTGGTGCTCTTTACGAGTATGTCTATTGCCCAGACGTTGAACTCAAGCGCCGTTTTAAAGACGTCTTCAGTAAGGCTACCCAGCCGTCCAAAGGGAAGTACACTGAGGTGGACGATAACAGGAGCCATGTAGAGACCGATGACCTGATCCTGAAGCCTGGCATAGTTCATGTGATTGATATGGACAGGGGTGAGGACAAGAAGGGAAGAGATCCATCCAGTGAGGTGTTGTCTTCTGTATGACTAGCAAGAAGCACTGAAAGCAGAGAGCAGCCTGCTAGCACGTCCACAGATATCCTTCCACCTATTAAAGAAACAGATCTCCTCTAGACTGAGCGTCTACCATTTCTTAAAAGGTATGGTGTGGGCAGCTGCATGGTAGTGGTGTCACCAAACCATATGCCTGCTCAGTTGGAAGATTAGGACTCTGCTATAATTAGGATTCCCCATCTATTATTGCAAATTAAGAGTTATTCCTAGTATTTTCCTTTCCTTCTTTCTGGAGCAACCCCAAAATAAAAAAAAAGAGATGAAAGCATTCTGCTTTGATAGATCAGTCAATAATGAAATAAAGATAGAGATGTTTAACATTCAGATTGACAGTTAAGACATATCAGGAAATGCCTATAGACATAAAGACCTACTTATCAGATTGTTCTTCTGACACTTAATTGGCTGTTGTCAGCTCCGATTAGAACATCTTATCCATTAAGCATTCTCTGCGAGGTTCAGGGGCAGCACCAACAGTGTTTAAGAGTTTTATCCACAGTCAAGCAAAGGAGTATTGTTTCCATTCATGTATATCACTGTTGCCTTGCAAGCTACCTATGAAAGAATGATACTTTAATAGGTCTAAAAAAAAAAAAAAACCCAACCAAAACTCTGTCAACCCATCAAATTTCACTCATGTGATTTGCAGTATAAATATATTGCCTTCATCCCTTCCTGGGAGTAAATACGCTGAAATCGAATGTTAAAGTCTACTGTAATAAGGCTGCAAAGCATTTGACTGTCCTTCATGCTCCCTCTTGTCATTGTCTATCTGGTGAAATATTCTCCTGGGGTTTGACTATTGACCATTTAGTGTAAGCAGACTCTCAAGGTCATGCAAAGAATATAAAGGCTTTCCTGTTACTTAATAACTCAAATAAAAGATATCAGAAGAAAAGAAGGCATATCTGTTTTCAGTGCACTTGTTCAAATACACATTTCTGTGCTAATTTATGTAAACTAAAGGTTTAAATTACTTACCTACTTTCTTACAAGATGGTTGGAGATATGGGGGTTTTAATTAATTAGGAATGTAGAGGGTTTTTAACTTTTAACTATATTGAAACACTGATGGGGAAATATTTTTTTTATAACGGATGACAAAAATATGACTGCTACTGGCTTTTTGTTGTAACTGATGCCTAAGTATTTGAACAGGATTCATGCTTGTTCCACTATTGATACAGTCTTAATTACACCTCTGGCAAAGGTTTCTTCATCTGTTGTTAGGAGAAGATGCAAGCACTTGCAGGGTCTTCTAGGGGGAAAGGGACATGAAATATGTTCAGTAATCAATTTTTCCCTTATACAAGTATTTTGACAGACATAGTCACTCCAGCAGAACATTTCTGTAAAGCTGTTACTGACTTACTGCTTTTGTTTCTGATCAGTGGCTTTGAGTTTTACAATATGCAGCTGCAGAGCAGTCAGGAGCATGGTATTATTACTGTAATTGTATAGTTTTTATTTTTAAATTGAAAAGCTACTCCTGCCTATTTCGTAATAAGAGGGGAAAAAAAGCATTAGCCCTGGCTGTGGGCTGTAATAGCCTTGTCTGCTCTTTGACATACTCTACATGCAATCTTTATTACAGGGAATTAGATGTTTCTAATGAGATAATAAACCACTGCTACACTCAGATCTGTGCACTATGATCCAAAGGCAGTTCTGCTATCCCATCGTGCAGCACTGCATAGTCCCAGCATGTCGTGCCGTACTCATTTTCCCAGTTTCATGCTTTTCTTGTCTTAAACCCTGTTAGAGTGTGGCACAAGCTCTCCCCACATTGAGCATGAGATTCATGATTCCTCCATGCCTTTGCAGTTGGACCATGGTATCTCCCCTGCACCCCCCAGGCACTGCAGGTGGCACACGGAGGTGTAGGACAGGGCTTCCTTGGGTGACCCAACGACAGCCACGGTCCTGACACGTGAGCCCTCCCACCAGACACGCTCCCCGTCACATACCTGTCGCAGCATCACAGCAGCGGCTGCCTGTCGAGTCTAGCAAAACAGCTGGTATTTGTTCTCAACTGTGCCCAGCACACTGGCAGCATCACAGCTCAAGGGCATGAGCATGGTTAGGGACCTGCAAGGGACAATGTCAAATCGCAGATAAGAGCTCTCCCCCACAGCAAGGACTAAGTCTCCTGGGGAAGGGCAGCGCAAGTGTGGTGTTTAGACCCCTGCATACCTCTGCTCAGATGGGTAAATACCATGATAAATAGATTCAGTGAGAAAGATCAAAACTTTTGTGGTTTTCTTTTTGTCTTGGCATTTGTTCCGGCTTTTTTTTCTACGCCACTCCCCCCCCCCAGTTCTGTATTTGTTAAAGGGAGCCTTTTGCATGGCTTAAACAGGTAAAGTCAAGAGTAATACACATAGCACTGGTGGATTATTAAGCAAAGGTTTGCATTTTTGTGTTTGAAGACACTCCTAAGGAGTTCTTGATTTGTGGATTTTGCATGGTACTGTGTTATTTGAATAAGAAGCTGTGATTTGGTTTATGCTTAAGGGTCCTTTACACAAATGGCTTGATGAGTATTTTCCTCACCTAGCCTGATTCTGGCTGCCAAGGTGAGCATAACATGAGCATAACCAGCCACCTCAGTTAGGAGGATTTTTTCCCTTGAAACACTCTGTATTAATGAAGTGTGGCAAACACTCAGAACCAGTCCCAGGAGAAATCCTGGCTCAGAGAGTATCAAAGATAAGATACTGAGGCTTCTGAAAAGATTAGGGAGAAGAAGGGAAGCTAAAATAGAGACCGCTAGGCAGTAAAGGATGTTGCCATGCCATTGGACATTAGTAGGAAAGCAAGATATGGTAGGTCTGCTCCTGCTCCCACGGAACGAGACTCACAGAAGACTTTGTCATTGACTACAGCGGAAATGATTCTGAGCTTTTTTAGGGCCTGATGGCTTCTCTCATGTGCCTGACTGTGTTTTTCCTAAAATCAGTCTTTCAACAAGATACTTAATTCCGGAAGGAGATGTGTTCTACTTGATGTTGATGACCCACCCTAAAGTAAATCCTTAAGAGCAGCCATCATCACAGATGGTTCTGCCCCACCGCAAGAGATCACCATTCATGTAAGGGAATGTCACTCTTCAGCATCCCTTAGGACTTGATTTAGCTTTGACCTGCAGGGATATGTGCTTCTCTTAGTTGTTTTGCAGTGGTATCATCAATGTACAGTAGTCACATTTGGTTAAATAATAGACTAGCGTGACCTTTCATGGATTGGAAATATTTTTGCTTTAAGATGGTTTTAAAATATGTACTTTAATACCATTTGAGCGAGATTTATGTTCTAAAGACCTTCAGCTCTAAGTTGCACCTCATAACATAACTTGGTGTCCTCTTAAAGTATTTCTTGGTTGGGGTGGGAAATGGTAAATGTCTTTTGTTTATGATGGTGGATGGATATCACAGGAAGTCTGCCAGGCACATCATCATTCTAGGGTCCTAAAAAAAGCATGAATGAGTCTCTGAGTCCTTCATGATGGCACGATTGTTTCCAATGCTATATTTGCACTTTAACAAACACGTTCAAAAGATTTAATCTCTGGATTTTAGAAACAAAAGGATGGAAGCTAAAGGTGGTTACACTGAGGCACACATACTTTTTGGGTTGCATGAACTCTGAGTTTATCAGCCAAATTCTCAGGAAAAAAAAAAAAAAAGAAACCCTGCAGCACTTGAGTTGTCATCATAACCCTTCTCCTGTTGAAGTATTTGGGAGCTGTATCTTTCATTCATTCAGTGGAAGCAGGAGCAAGACTTATCTCATGCAGTGTTTAGGCTTGTCATGTGTATTTGCATATGAGCTCTTCAAAATGTTTTTTATTTCTGATTATTAATAATTGCCACAGTATCTGCTTAGAAAGCTAGATGGCCTTCAAATTTCCACCTTACTAGTGCTTGGTGGCAGAGCAGTTGCCGTTGTACTCTGCAACATTTTATCTGCAGTCTGTGTAACACATTCAGGATATTATACACCATCCAATATTTTTAATCTAAATAAAATATGTGAAAGTTTACATTGTGAACCTTTCTTTCCAAGGTGAGAGATGAAAAGACTATGCACCATTTTTTGTATCTCAAATCAACTTGTGTGTATCTGAGTTTCTCAAGGACTTAATAAATAGACAAGATGCAAATATAGACTGAACTATTTGTTATCCACTTACATGATCTATATCATACTGTTGCAGTCCGTAATTTGGGACAAATGAGGTAAAGCAAACTATGTACATGGATTTTTTTTTTTTTCCACAAGAATGCTTATTGTTGAAATGCTTAGTCACTGTGAGATCAGAACTAGTTTTGTAGGACTTAAAGTTTCCATATGTAACATTTGCAATAATCTACTGAAAAATACACTATACAATAATACATGATTATCTGGTTCCCACTTATATTCTACTGTTTCTCACACTACTGTTGCAAATAAATTATCTGTTTAAAAAAAAAAAGGTATCGTGTGGTCACTGGAAACATTTAATGATCCTAAAGCTCAGAACTGAAATATAAGGAAAAATCCCAATCCAGCCAATACAACATGTCTAAGAATAATCTGGAAGTGTGTGCAACTGAGAGTGAATGATTTACTGTGGAAAATATTCACCAGTGAAGAGAGATGATTGTGAATGAGATGTAATATCTTTACAGAAACAAGCTAACCCAATTAAAGCAAAAATTATGCTGGTATATGTATATCGCCAATTTCACCAGGTGGTTGTAAAACTCATAGGACTAGTGGAGAGCTAAAGTTTTGAAAAGTGATTAAAATGACAATGGCACTTCAGAGTCCTTTTGCTAAAGCATGGCTTGTGAGACTGAGCTCCCATGAGGAACTTCGGCAATGGGAATCGGGTTCTGTAGCAATTACATTTCTGCTTGTCTGGTTCCCTACTTGGAATGCAAAGTTTAGCTCCTAAGACATGTATGGCATTCATGGAGATAAATTAGGATCCTGAAAATTATTAATATGAAAACTCATCCCCTGGGATAGAATCTAACCAGGAGGAAGGTGTGAGAGCAGGCTCATACCTGAAACTCACCCCTCGCAGTGCCTTCAGCTCCTTCATGTCCGAGCTCCAAGAGACGTGGGGGGGGTGGTGTCTGTGCGCGTGGCATGTAATTTACTACACAGGTGCTCTGTACCTTACTGAAACAGGTTCCCAAGGGAATTTAGGCAGAACTAGTAAAATTATTTTGGGGTCACAATCACATGAGGCAGGAGCCACTTGGACATTTTGAGACACTCACAAAACAGGAATCTATGTGTCTGGAGAGTTAGAAAGGCAAACAAGTAGTGAGGCAGCTGTCTGCAGGGTGAAGATGAAGAAAGGTCCTGGGAAGAACAGAAAAGCAACAGTGTGGGCAAGAGAGATCTTTACAGTGTACTTCTTACTCAGTGGTTACCGGCACTGTGGTATCACTCATGGGATTAAAACGTGGTTCCTGTTGTGTGAGGACATGCATGTAGGCTTGTGGATCACATCTGAGCTATCAAATGGGAGAGGCTGAGCCGTGCTGGGTCAGTGATGTCCTTACTCTAAGGTTCAGCAGCGACATCTACAAACAGCAACTGTGGCCCAGTCATCTGCTTAAAAAGAGAATTTAGAGTGTAGATATGCCCAATATCAGCTTCCTTTTAAACCCTCCTTTGGCTTTAGGCTCCTTTATCTGTTGCAAATTGTGGTGTACTGCAAACATTATAAGCTGCTTTATTTATGTCAGACTGATAACTGTTATCTTGGCTATTAATTTCTTTTGACCTTTCTTGCCTCATTAGAAAAGCAATCCTTACAAGTACAAAGACTGTGTCATAATCTAGCTAAAAAAGCTATCGCAAAGTTCTTTTGAAAGGTGAAAGGAGCTTATATTGTCTCTCACCTTGCCATGCGTGATGGGGAGAGGCAGAGGCTTTCTGCTGCTGTGCCTGACAAAGAGTTCCCAACCGCTCTTCTCCACTCGCGCACAGCAATGACCTGCCTGTGATGTTCCATCCCAACTTCTCTTTTGATAGGAATCTTCATCAAAAGCTCTGGAATTCACAATATGTGTAAAAGTTTGTATTAATAGACTATATGTGTGCACACACATGTGTGTGAAAGATGCACAGAGATGCACAACTTTGCACAGCCATTGGATTTACTTCTTCCCAGCAGTGGACAAGATCAGTAGGTAAAACCATGGGAGATCAGCTGCCATTTGAGATTCCTGCATGCCCCACTGGGATTCTAGTTTATTTCCACTTATTTGTGAGCCATATGGCTTTCAACTTGAGCAGGGTTCACAGCTGTCTCCTACTGCCATGGAGCCAATTGGGTTCTGCTGCTCTTCCTAACGAAGTTCGTTTGCCATAAGGCATTTTTTTTTCCACACTCGAACTATTTTAAAATCTATTACCTTACATGTTTTGGAGCCTTCTAGCATGAGAAATATTTTACCATTATCCCACTCTACCTTAGGGAAAGGGTGAGAGAGCTGGGACTCTTTAGCCTGGAGAAGAGAAGGCTGAGGGGAGATCTTATTATTGCTTATAAGTATCTAAAGGGTGGGTTGAAGGAGGATGGAGCCAGACTCTTTTCAGTGGTTCCCAGTGACAGGACGAGGGGCAACAGGCACAAGTTGGAGCATAGGAAGTTCCATTCAAACACCAGAAAAAACTTCTTTACGGTTAGGGTGACAGAGCACTGGAACAGGCTGCCCAAGGAGGTCGTGGAGTCCCCTTCTCTGGAGATTTTCAAGACCCGCCTGGATGCAGTCCTGAGTAATGTGCTCTAGACAATCCTGCTTTAGCAGGAGAGTTGGACTAGATGATCTCTAGAGGTCCCTTCCAACTCTGAAAATTACGTGATTCTGTAATTCCATGATTGTTGCTTTACTTTGGGACAGCAAATCTCAGCGCATCAGGGATTCATCCATTTTTCGTCTAAAAATTCCTTTGATAATTCCAGTGATATCTCCACTATTCTGTTCCAGTGCCTATTTATTTCCATCTGCATGATATCAGTGCCTAGCTGCCTAGCAGTCCCATCTTCAGAGTAGAATGCATGCTTATTCTGTTTTGTTTTGCTTTATTCCCTGCCTTTCCAGCTGAATGAGCTCATCAGAGCTGGAATGTGATGGTTTAGTCTCTAGAGCCTCCTTCTCTGAGCTTCTTCAAGCTGCTACTACTGCTTTGGACTTGGGGCCACTTTCTCTAGGCAGCCACAGAGTTGCCCCAGAGTGGGGGCATCTCATCTGCTTTGACTTGCCAGAGCTGTATGGTACACAGGCTAAATCCTGCCTTAGCTTCACAGAAGAGATGAAGTCAGTTTGCACCAGCCAAACCCAGTCTTAGACAATTGCAGCAGAGTAAACAGTGTCCCAGCAAAGAAGTAATCAATTTGAAAAGATGGGATTTGGGCTTATGGCAAGTCCCTGGGCCCTGATTTGCAAGAAAAAAACATCAATATGAAAACTGGAACAATGGTTGATTGGCCTTGTAAGTTCTGAACATATGCGCATGAATATCCAGTAAGAAAAAGCCTAATGCTTCACGATTAAAGATGACAGAGTAGGGACAAAATGAGCTCTGGAGATCAGGAAGATGTACATAGATGTTGGACTCTGCTGCTGTTTGCCCACAGGTATTGCTCCAGAGAAACAGCTGCACAGCATCTTCTCAGAGCTGAGTCAGACCAGCTGTTCAGGGTAGGATGCACACAAACACAAATGTTTCAGACACAAAGCTTTTTTGTTTTTCTCCCTCCTTCCACAGCTGCCCAGCATACTTCAGATTTACTGGAGGCAAACATCGCTAGGGCATAAATGCAGAAGCTCGTCTAACCTCAAGACTAAAATGTGAGAATAAAGCTTTGTGTCCTCCAACCTTTTAGCTTTGAAAAAGCCCAGCAAATACCATGGAGGGAGCTTTAACAAAGGAGGTCAAAAAGTCCATCTGGATCACTCTGCATCCTAGTCATCCCTAGAGCTACCCTTAGAGAAGCGATCTATAGGTTAATTCATCACTGTGTAAATAAAATATCCCCCAACTTCTTTTACCACTAGCCTTTCTGAGTTACAATAAATATCCTTTGGTTGAGCTCAGCTGAAGAGCCTCTAAGGTTTATATATAGCAGCTATTGCTATTGTGTCTGAGTGGAGAGAAAAAGGTCAAAGCAAAATTCTTTTATGCTCTCCCCAGTTAGAAAAACTGNTGTTTCTTTCAGGTTGTCCACACTTTATTTTACCTTTTCTACAGGTTGAAACCTCAAATGGTTTATGGAATTAATTAGAACAATTCATTTTCTCATCTAGTGAAGACTTTCACTATCTTTTTTTTTCCTTTTTCAGAGAATATCACTTGAGGTTGCCTTAACTTTTCCACCTGTTTTATGTCTTTACTCTGCAGAATCTGATGGCACCCTCCATCGCATCATCTCCATTTGCCTGTGTTTCCTGCATAGACAGCTGTCCCTTCAACAAAATTGGGACCCTATGGGGACTGCTGAGGTTTTTACAACGAAGGTCCAAGCATCTGAATTTCTGATTCAGATTCTTCATTTTCACTTCAGATGGTATTTTTGTAATAAAACACACGCAGTTTCCACGAACTTTATTTCATGTTGCACCTACATTTTTCTTCTGGGTCCAGCCCTTTTTATCCATTTCCACAATGTTTTGCTAATTATTTAGAATTTATCATTAAACCTCCACATTTGAGACAATTGCCTAAATAACGTTCATGCTTCTTATATTCCCTTCCATTTGTTTCTTTTCGTTTTCAGTGTCTGAGGGACTAGCAGTTTTTCTGCCAACAACATATAAACATTGTGTAGAGGGAGAAAACTCACATTCTGGCAGTTATATATGGCATACCTGGAGTCTCAGGTGCTGGAAGGAGCCTGAAAAGTTGTTATTTTATAACCCTGCAAACACAAACTTTAGTCAACAGTGAAACATCTCATAGGTTTCAGGGTTAACTGGGAAATGTATACTCCTAACAACTCGAGGTGAAAACCTAGATACTATTTTCCAGTTTTGCAGTCAGAGGGTGGGAAATCCACATCATATCCCTAAGCCCTGGAAAGGGCTCCCAAGTGATTTGTCATGTACAAAAAATTGCTTGTATGATTTTGGGCTGAATCAGCTCAGAGAATATATCTACTTAAATATTAGAAGGTTCCTTTGCAATCACCAAGACCAGAGGTGCTTTATCTTCAGAGTTTCTCCATGGGCAAAAGATTCAGAGCAAGCAGGACTTCATGTGTCTGAATTTATTTGTGGGTTTAATGCAACAGTGAAAAAATAGGTATAGGGTCAAGCATGGCCAGAGTTGATGAGGAGACAAGCTGAGGGCAGGCAGAGAAGGAGAGAAGAATCTGACAAATCAAGAAATGACCTGTGTTGCTCTGGGCTGCTCCCAAGACATCTCCTGTAGTGCCATGCAAACAGAGTTCTTACCTCCACCTCCAAGAAAGGATGTGGTAGAAGGACCTAAATAACAATAAGCTTTCCAGTTCTCAGAATAAAATCCTATAGCTGAAGCAGCTTTCAAATACTGAGTCCTGCAGTTGTGGGAAATGATTGAAATTATTTTTACTATTACTGTTTGCATTTAGATACATATGTATGTATATAATACAGATATTATGAATATTTATACATTCTTTTATATATACACACACATATACGTGTGTACATGTACATAATATATATGCATATATTACGAATGGTTAAGCAGTCTTGAAGTGCTCTTGTTACCCCACAGATTTAATATTCATTTAACAGGAAAGATAACACAGGTACCCTGACTCCCATTCTTCTTTTCTGAACATTGGTATTTTCTCTGTTAGAAGTGTTAATATTTCTTTAGCCAACATAAAGTGTTTATTCTGTAGATAAATCTGAAAAGGGGAAGCCTTGTTGCTCTCATGGTTGTTACACGTACAGCATTTTCCTTGTGGTTTGAATTCACATCAAGCTATGAATGCTCTCCATAAGTATCAAATAGTTACACCTGCACTGAGAAAATGTAATTTGCAAGCAATTTGCTTTTGCTGAAACCTGAGAGTTTTCTCTTGCCTGTTTTGTACCTTCTTGAAGGCAAACCAGGTCAGGAAGTCCTGAAGATCAGCCAGTTTATTTCCAACCATGGCTGCAGGTCTTACCAGATACTTTCCTTCAGAACATTAACTGAACTATCTAATACAGACATTTCCTTTTTTCACTTTTTTTTTTTTTTTTGTGTGTGTGTGTATCCTTCTCTTTGCTTGGAGCACCTCTGCTGGTGGTAATCCATTGACAAAAATAACCCCAGGGATATTTTAAATTCCTTTTTTTACAGACCAAACTTTACTAGTGAGGTTGATGCTTAAGAGACATCTGTATAAGCCAGGCATGGTGATTTCTGTAGTCAGCTATTTTTCTTCCACAGACCTACACAGGAACCTAAACGAAGGGCGGTGCCAAAAGTATGATGTTGATCATACACATTTACATTGTGGCTGTGCCTCTCCTGTCCCTCCTTAATGTCAGTAGCAGGGCTGTAAAAACCTGCTCAGTCACAGGTGTGACTTTTGGGTTGATGAGAGTGAGCTCCCTTCCTCTGAGCTCACTACTGCCAACTCTCCTGACTGAAAAGGCTGCAGTGGTTGGTCTGATATTATTGAGCTGCCCCAGATCCTCAAATTTGAGTTTGGGATTGAAAGAGATCATTAATGAGTACTTGGGAACATATAGCTGCTGTTAAATAGGGGGAAGGTTCGGGTTGCCTTGGTTTAGTTTGGTTTGTGCTATTTGGTGAAAACAAGACAAGACGACCAGATTTGCAGTAACATTGGGAAATCTTTACAATAACTGGTGTGCCAAATCCAAAATATTACCAGTTGTGCGGTAGAACTCAGAATCACAATACTCTCTTTTTAAAGTCAGACAAGTTTTAAATTAAAAACATTTTGGTTTTCTGTTTTTTTTTTAAACCTCATGTGATCATCTGTTACAACTGTGACAGCTGGAAACATCACGATCTGAGACTCCAGGGTTTAAAGAATACACACACTCTTATAATGAAACAATTTACAAGTAGCAATGATGTTATATACCTGCATTAGCCTGCATTGTAACAAATAAAGCAGGCGAAGTATCCCCACTGGGAATGACTGGGATTAAATACTGCCGGGGATTAGGGTGGTCATTCCTCTCACAGCAACACAGGACAGCTCAAAAAACCTCTGGACAGGGCTAGATCTGTTAATACTAGAAGTCTTAGGCTGTGTAATAGGAGGTGGCCTCAGGTGGCTTAGAAGCTGTCTCAAGCAACGGTTAACTTAAATTACCAGAGATGCTGCAGCAAGTGGTGGTGGTGTTCTCTGTGCAATGTGACACTGCTACCATAAATTCAAAGAGACTATGCGAAAAATGTTTGTGTTAAGAATAAAATTTGTTTTAAAAATAGATGGTAAAATAAAGAGCATGAAAGTAGGCACTTCAAGAGACATTTCACAGCAAGCAATATCTCACATTAAGTGTTTCACATTAGGAATCGCACTGTTTTTTAGTACTTTTTCTTCAATTTATCATCCCAAGGGGTCCCTCAGAACATTCCTTACGTTGCCCTCAAAGCTTCTGTCAAAATCCAGTTGCAAACCTATTTCATATGGGAGGCAGGAGTTTATGTTCTTAATTAGTAAGGCCAACTCGAAGATGAGCTCACAGTCCCAGAGGCAGCAATAAGTTGTTCTAATCTGTGTTAAGAAATGAGATCCCCTTTTTCTGCTGGATGTCACCTACTCAGTCAAACTAATGTATGGAAACAAAGCTGTAATGTTGTACTGCAAGGATAACTCAGTATCTTGTCCACTGACAGCAAAAATAAATTATTCAAATGACAAGATGATGTGCCTTAAGTCCTTGTTACCAAAACTGAGGTTAGCCAACTGAAGTGTGCTCCATAAAGCAGCTGAGCTTCTTGGAAGAAGCAAACCTCTTGAATCTAGGTGTCAGGGCTCTAGACCCAAAGGTCTGCAAGATCTTTCCTCTATCATCAAAACAGGCAAAGGCTGTGGGGTCTTGATAGGAAATTGTCAACATGTGGGTTTTCAATGACTGACCTGATAGGCACAGTCTATGCTCACCTGCATGGGTTTCAGGCAACCAGTTTTAAGCCATTTCTCTTTGTGTATGCTGCTGTTGAGTGCACTTGCTGTGCCAAAGATTGAAATAGTTCCAGTGTTCACAGGAGTAACAATTGCTACTAAGGGACTTCAGCAGATAGTTGGACATGTTTACAGAAACCTAGTGGGAGCAGGGCTGGGTATCACTATCCTGTTACCTCACTTATCTCCAGGTTATGCATCTCCTGCAGAACTTGGAAAAGAGCAAGCAAGTGCTCCTTAGTGGAAAGCAACCTTGGTCAAGCAGTCTATGACAATTATTTATACCAAGCTGACGGAGTTTGCACTGATATGTTTGAAGAACATTCACATGATGAGTCCTAGGAGCTTTGCTCAGGAGGTGGCAAAGGGATGACATGCCAGTGATGTCCAATAACTCTTACACTCTTCTCAAGAGGATGTCCAACCATTGCCACAGTCAGCTGGATAGAAAAGCAACATGCAGTGTGTGCTAACAGCATGCAATGTCTGCAAGCAACAAGTGTGATCCAAGTATTTTAGGGGACCCCTGCTGCAGAACAGTAGTGCTTGAAAGTAGATAGTTTCATCTTCTTGACAAGGCTGACTATAACATACAGGAGCTGTGGCATTTCTAGCAATCAGAGATGTGGTAATAACCTTATCAACTTATTTCATAGACTCATAGAATCATACAATGGTTTAAATTGGAAGGGACCTTGAAGATCATCAAGTTCCAATGCCCCTGCCATGGACAGGGACACCTCCCACTAGACCAGGTTG
>VZSZ01004258.1:0-10236 GCA_013398815.1 Ibidorhyncha struthersii
AGGCTGGAGCTCTGAGGCAACGGGTAGTAAGGGAAAGGGTTATTACAGCTGGAAGCCATGGCGCTGATGGCAGGCAGAAACTTGGTAGGTGTTGATCTTGGATGGGCATGTGTTGCCATTAAGGGAGAGCCGTCAGCCTCCATTCTCGAGCACAGTTCTTCAGGTGCGTGTCCTGCACAGAAGAGGAGACAGAGGACAACGTTCCTCAGTAAGCTCCTGCACTTGCCTTACTTCTTACAGCAACACATGCAGCTTATAACACAATCAGCGATGCACACAGCACCCACACGTCACCTGTACAGGCCTAAAACTCTAAAAGCAAATCCCTTCTGACAGCAGCCCAAGCATTTGTAGCTAGAAAAGGATTGGACTTTGTGATCAGTATCCAGCATCAGGTCTTGAAATGCGGAGGAAAACAAATGGCAGTTATTAGGCCTTCATTCTCCTTAAATCTGTCAGAGCCCTGAAACTGTAGCTGCTGATTCTCTGCTGTTCATGTGTTTCTTTTAGCTGGCGTTTCTGCTGATCTTCTAGTACTCCAGATGTCATTTTATCTTTAAAAGTGCCGTTACCAGCCTCGGTGGCTGTGCCCCTTTGGATCAAGCCGGCACGATTTGTAGGTGAGGGACTCCATCCTCAGCCCCTCTCTCTGTACTTGCATGAAATGCTGGAGTGAGCAGTCTGCAGGTGAGCAGAGCTTTGCAGGACTATGTCAATATCTGACCCCCCCCCACCTCCTTCAGCCTCAAAAGAACAGCCATCTCTTGACTTGCAAGGAAAGAAAAATGTCCGTGGCTCACCTGATGTAAAATCAATGCACTTGGAAAGGAGATATCCCACAAAGTCTTTTCAGAGGGGTTGGTAAACACCAGCCTTGCAGGAGCCCTAGGAAGAAGGGCCACACGTGAAGGTTCGGCTACCAAGAACCGCGTACGGCACTGTGGGTGCTCTTGCTCTTTTCAGATTGAGGTTATCAGCCAGTTGTGATGAGAAACAGAATGATTGCCAAATGCACCTAACACACCGAATGTGAGGCCAAACCCTCAGGAGGGTAGTCAGGAGGTACACCATCCCCTCCTCACTGCTCCCAGCCTGGCTCAGAGCCCCAGTGAAAGATGGGGACATTGGTGTGCTCCAACAAGATCCCTGGATGGGAGTGGGGTTTGACACAAAGTGTGTGCTAAATCCCATGCGTTACAGCATGAAACTGCACTTGATTCCTTAAAAATGGGATGTTTGCATGAAGCAAATGTGCCCGTAATAGTTTGATGCACTCAGATGAACAGTGTCTCCAACTGCAGCTATTAAATAAATGAGTGGCGAACACAGGAGAATAACGGGTCCCTTCGTTAGGGCAGATGCGAGAAAAAGAGGGACAAGTCAGAGGGCAGAAGTGCACAGCCTGCAGCTGGGAAACGATGGAGCTTTGAGGACTCAAGGCTCAAGCCTTGCCCAGTTTTNCCTGGTTTGAGGTAAAACATGACCAATTTGGTTCAGGAACTTTGCTTCTTAGCTGGGCCTCTTCTAACTACTGAAATTAACAGCATATTGTGCAGACAATATTCGCTCTCAGAGTGATCAGACCCATGCTTATAGCTGATGCCAAGGCATGGTGTGCAGAGAGGCTCTTGCTTATACTTGTTGCTATAACACCCAAGGCCAACCAACTTTGTTATTTGCCCCGTTGGAGGGTTGGAAGTGGAAAAGCGCAGAGGGGTCCCACCTGTGGGGAGGAGCGGACAGGAGAGGAGACCCAAAACTGACCAGCGGGGTATTCCATCCCATCTGCCTCATGCTCAGTATAAAATCTGAGGGATCAAAAGGCCAGCTCTCTCTTTTTTTGTCTCGTTTTTCCCTCTCACTCTCTCTCTCTCTCAGTCTCTCGCTGTCTCTATCTTCACTTCAATCACTGATTCACTAAATGCAGATACAGAATCCGGTTCCCGTCCATCACCGAGTCCAGCCTGGGACTGCCCCAGTGCCAGCCGGCGTTGTGATTGTCACCCTGGGAGCTTGGTACGGTTTTGTATAGATTTCATTATTTCCCTTTTATTTTATTATTAATATTTCGTTCAAGTAGTTTAGTTCCTTCTCAACTCATAGTTCTCTTTTTCCCTCCTCTGCCTCTGTCTTTGAAGAGCAGTAGGGGGGAGCATCTGTTGGTCCCATCCTGGGTCCCCTACATCCCCAGTGGCCGATTTGGCCTAAACCACGACAACGGCTAACAGTATACTAACAGGAAGCAGCAAGTTTCTCCACCCAAAGAAAAACGTACAGTAAGAAACAGACTGAGCACAAGGATTTTGCTTAAAAAACAGTCAAACAATAAGGTTTGTCTTGGATTTGTTTCTAAGACCACAGTTCCTATGGCAAGAAGCTGGGTAATATTTAAGCCCCGCCAAATGGGGTTGTTCCATTTTACGTTAAGGAAACAGTTGGACACGGTCCGATTTTCCACAGTTCACTCTGAAGCAGTGGAGATAAAGGAAGATGTTCAAGCTGGACGGGTCCCATAGCCCCATCTTTATGACCTCATGAGCTGGAGGAGCGGCTGGCAACCGTGGAACCTCGGAAGTGTAACATTCTGTACCGGCTGGCAACTGCCTTTGTTGGTTCAGCAAGCCTGGAGCAGGTACCACCTCTTTGCTTGCGTGTATTTCACTGTCGGTTGTAGTTTTGTTTCAAAAAAGAATCAGAGCTGAGGTTCTGATGGTCTAGTTTTTGAAAGAAAACTACTGCTTTCGGGGTAAGAATGCGATTTGCCTGACTGTTGATAGCCTTAATGTTTTCATGTCTGTTCTGGCAGTGGAGGAGAAGCACGAACGGTGAAAATGGATGCAGTTGGGAAGGACGGCTATTTTTATTCCCGCTACACACAGGTAAATGCAGTAGATTTGAGAGTGGTTTGTACCCTTGATTTTCTTGAGATGTCCGTGTTGAAAGGAGGTTTATTATGTAAAGTCAGAAGTTGTTACGTCCCTCTGTCTGGGTTATGGAAGCATAAAATAAAATAACAAAGAAAAATAAAATACTATAAAATAGAGTAAAAAAGAATAAAGAAAATAAAATAAAAATATATAACATGAAATAAAATATAGTAAAGGAAAGTAAAAGAAAATAAAATGAAAGAAAACAAAGTAAAATATGAAGTAAGGTACAATAAAAAGTGAAGTAAAATAAAGTAAAATAAATAAAACTAAATAGAGTACAATAAAAAATAAAATAAAGAAAATAAAGAAAATTCAAATGAAATTGAGTAAAATAAAGTAATTGAAATAAAATAAAAAAAAAGAAAAATAAACTAACGTAAAGAACCAAACCATCTGTGGGTCCATGACTGGAAGTGTTGAAGGTCAGGTTGGATGGGATGGGACCAACCTGCTCTGCTGGAACCCAAACCCACCCAAAAATCCAACCCAACCAACCCACAGTGTTCTATGGGTCTGATTGGAGGTGTCCAAGGTCAGGTTGGACGGGGCTGCTACCAACCTGCTCTACTGGAAGGTGTCCCAATGACAGTGGTGGATTGTTGGATGAGATGGACCTGCAAAGGTCCCCTCCAACCCAAAGCAGTCTGTGGGTCCGTGACTGGAAGTGTCTGAGGTGAGGTTGGACTGAGCTCGGAGCACCCTGAGCTGCTTGAAGATCTCCCTGCTAACGGCAGCCCCATCAGAGGGCAGCAGGTCAGTGGTTGCCATGTAACCCCCATCAGCCAATCAGTGGTGGCCATGTCACCAGGATGCCACAACGGGTGCGTGACACGCCCACGCAGGGAGAGTATAAAAGGGCCCGTGGTGTGGTGTGCCCCACACTTTGGAGGAGAATCTGTAAGATGACCTCCAACATGGCTGTTGAGGCCAAGAAACGACCCACCAGCGTGAGGCGGAGCAAGGTGGTCTTCTGGAATGGGATGGAGCACACCTTCACCATGCCCAGCGTGACTGATGAAGGTAGGGCCCACCGCAGCCAGCTTGGTGGTGGCCAAGACTCGGCACGGCAGCCGTCTCAAGGGCTTGTCACCATCTGGGGTCTGCCATGACAATTGGCGTCTGCCACAGCTCGGGGGGCGATGTTGGGGGTGGACCTGAGAGACGGTGGAGACGGAGCATGACCAGGTTGTCTTGTGGTTTTCCAGAGCGAACGGCGATCTGGGATGCGGTGGCCGGCTACATTCAAGACCAACTGCTGCTGCACAAGGTGGTTCAACACCCACGTCCTTCTCGTCCACCGTGAGGGGTGATGGGATCTCCATGGCCCCCGCCAGGGTGTGGCCTGCCGTTACCCTTCCCCTCCTCAGAAAACACCAACCTTACCCCAAAAGTCCCCGCTGATGGCCAAACAGGGCCCGTGCAGTGTTGGTGTCACCTTGGTGCCACCTCTGTTAGGGTTGATCCTGGTTGCTGGAGACTCCCAGGATGTCCTTGTCCTGGTTCTGCCCAAACTCCAGCGCTGGATTTTTGTTTTCTGAGGGGGGAAGGACTCAGCATCTCCTCCCCAAAGTTCTCCCCACCACCCGGCGGGAGAGGGCAGGATCCAGCCTGAAGCACCATCCCTGGATGGGGGACGTCACCTGCAGATCTTCCCTCTGCCCAGTCCTCACCCTCTGACCCTTCTCATCCACTTGCAGGGGGTTCGAATTCCCACCCTCGGCTCCTTCGACACTGTCCCCGAACGTGTGCAGGTCGGAGATGGAGCTGTGACTCTCCAGAAGCCGGTGTTCTACCTGGCCAGGAACCTTGCCGTTGCCAACAACCTGATGGACAAGGCCTACCTGCCTGGTAAGATGGCTGACTGCACAGTCATCTTCTCTGAAGCAACTCCAAAGTCCATAAATGGGGTGGTTTGAGGTTTCTTGGGATGCAATGCAATGCAATGATTGTGACAGGCAACGCCTGGGACATGGGCCAGCGGGTGAGCGTCTCCATCCCTCTCCCTGTGGTTTTCCAGGCAACAAGGAACTGGAGCCCCTCAAGTACTCCAAGGTGGCCATGGCAGCTGCCGTGTCCCGGCAGAAAGTGGAGGGCTGCATCCAAGGCACCACGTCCCTCCTCTCTCACTGCCTGGTGAAGGGACAGAACGTCGCCCTTGTCCTGAAGGAGGTGGGGGTGTTACTCATCGAAGGCACAATGGTGCGCCTGAATTTCTTCCACGATTTCCTGGAGAGGCTGTCTGGGAAAGAGAATTTGGAGAAGGTTGTTTTCAAGGTGAGTGTCTTGGTTTCTCCATGGCAATGTCCCGGCACTAGTTGTGTGGGGTCCATCAAGACATGTTCAGCCACTCAGTGCAGGTGAGAGTTACAGTCCTACCAACTCTTGCTGCCTCAAGCTCCTCCGAAACTGAGTGCCTCAGCCACGTGTAGGACGTCCCACCATCTTTGGGCTCCTCCAACGTGAAGTGCTTCAACCAAGTTGAGGATGTCCCGCCATCTTTGGCCTCCTCCAACGTGGAGTGTTTCAATCACGTTGGGGATTTCCTGCCATCTTTAGACTCCTCCATTGCAGGTCCCCCATGTGCTGGACATGATGACGTCCCCTGTGGTACCTGTGGCCTCCCTGAGTTTCTCCGGCCGGGTCATCATCTTTCCTGAGTGAGTACACTGGCGGCTGCAGCCGCTCTTTGATGCCGATGCCCAAGGTAGCATCTCCTCCTTGTGCCACCATGGGTGTCGTCCCCTGGGGACACCAGGCGGCAACTCTCAATGATGTCCCCAGCATGCAGTCGCTCCCATAAGGCGTCTCTGAGGGGAAAGACAGAGGAATTGGGGCGACATTTCTTCCTGTGGTGGCCTGGACTTCTTTACCGGGCAACTCTGTTTCCCAGGCCCATCCTTGGGGATGGGATGTGGTAGACCTGGGAAGACAATGGCCTTCACGGCACAGCCGAACTCTGCCTACGGGCAAATGGTTACGGCGAGCGGGAAGTGCTGGTGGTACCATGGGTCATGTGGGTGTCTTCTCCTTCTTTCCAGGTTTGTGATGGAGTGTGTGCCCAAAGTGTCCAAAGCCAGGGCTGTCCTCAAGACTTTGAGACAAGTCCCTGGTGAGGACAAGAAGAATAGAGGAGAGAGTTTGCTGCCTCTCCAGGAAGGTGGCAAAGGTAAAGCAGCTCCTGGCTCCATCTCCATGGGACGGGCAACCAGCTTCTGCCACCTCATGGGGAAATGGTCAACACTGAGCGCCAAAAGGTTCCCACTTGCCCCAAAGCTTCAGGCCAAGTTATGGGGGCCTTTCATCCTAACAAGTCGTTGGCTTCACCAAAAGAGAGCCCCAGGGTGGGATATGCCCAAGGGTACAGTGGGAGGACAGTGAGCCAAGGCCCTCTCCTCCCCCCCTTCCCCTCAGAAATGACCCCCCCANCAAAATTAGTCCCTGCCCCCTCCCCAGCACCACCCGGCTCCTCCTTCCTGACCCCATGCTGATGAAGTTGGAAAAGCACATTGGAAATGGTGCCGGTGTCAGGGAGGGCGCAATGGAAGCTGCGAGGGGAGCAGAATGTACCCCACCTCAGACATTTTGGGAAGAGGCCTGACCTCTCCCCGCGTTTCACCGCTTTTGGCAGCTTCACAGCGACGCTCTTCTGAGGAGTTGTCTTCTTTCTGTTTGCAGTTGGATTTCCTGGTTTTCCCTTCCCTGGAGGAAAGGGAGGAGAAGGAGGAGAAGGAGGAGAAAGAGGAAGAGAAGGAAGAGAAGGAGTAAGAGAAGAAGAAGAAAGAGGAGGAGAAGGAGGAGAAGCAGAAAGAGTAGGAGAAGGAGAAGGAGGAGAAGAAGGAAGAAGAGGAGAAAGAGGAGGAGAGGAAGCAAAAAGAGGAGAAAAAGTAGGAGAAGCAGAAAGAGGAGGAGAATGGGAAAGAGAAGAAGGTGGAGAAGGAGAAAGAAGTCGAGAAGGAGAAAGAGGAGGAGAAAGAGGAGGAGAAGTAGCAAAAAGAGGAGGAGAAGCAGAAAGAGGAGGAGAAGGAGAAAGATGTGGAGAAGGAGAAAGAGGAGGAGAAGGTGGAAGAGAAGAAGCAGAAAGAGGAGGAGAAAGAGAAAGAGGTGGAGAAGGAGAAAGAGAAAGAAGAAGGAGCAAGAGGGGAAGGAGGAGGAGAAGGAGAAAGTAGGAGAAGGAGGAGGAGAAGGAACAGTGGGGAAAATCCTCACCCAACGCGCAGCACCAAAGGCAACGAAGGCCAAGGCCTCCCATCCTTGGGAAGCCTCGGACTTCATAATGCCTGTAATAGCCATATTATCAGCAGCGATCTCTGAGGCCAGCCTGCTGGAGGAGCTGACCTATGGGGCGCTCCAACAGCCGCTGCCGAGCCAGAGACAACAAAAATAGTAAAGCTGAGGAGCCCCTCCATGAGCACCCCTCGTTTGGTCCAGCTTGTGGCTGAGAAGACCAACTGAAGGCCATATCTGGCGCTGAAGACCACTTTGGTGCTCCCTCGGCCGGAGAGGCTGTGGTTGGAATCATCATAAAAGAGATTAATAAAACCACAGGGGAGACATTGCAAAAGAATGTTGACTTCTTTAATAGTTGACAATGGGAACAGGGGGAGAACGGGAGACTTTTAGAAGACTCTGGTGTCTGAATTGGTGAAAATATTTACTTTCTAGCCACCGATGATGTGCGGGTTTCAAGGTCTGGGTGTTTTGGAGCTCTCCAGGTGCAGGGATGACCTCAGCACGTGACCCAAGTTGGCCCACATGGTTATTTCATACCATGAGCGTCACAGTCAATATAAATTAGGAAGTTTGGTGCAAAGTTCGCTGCCTCTCTCGATGGCGGGTGATCCTGAGAGCTTTGTGCCCCAGTGCCGGAGCCCCGAGCCCTTCCCTTCCCCCCAAAGCCGTGCACAGCTTCTATGGATAAGATGGGCCAGGAACAATCCTTGTGTATTTTATATCAGTATTGGGATCAATACTGGTTCTTTAATGCTATTAATGTTAATTATCTAATCTTACTCTATTCAAGCTGTTTATACTTCAAGTCCCGGCTTTCATTGGGTTTTTTGCCGGGTGAGGATCTCTCATCGAGTGAGAGAATGAGTTTAAGACGACAAATCGTTGTGGGTGTCGCACACCCATAACCCCGTTGGTTGTTGGCCGCACCTCGGAGTTGAGCGCAGTCCGGTCCTGGAAGCGGTGCCACCTGAGGGACCTTCTTTCAAGACCTTTTCTATCTGAGGGACCTTTTCCATGGCCGCTACAGAAACAATGATTGAGACGATGATGATTTAAATGATATAAACAATGATTTAGGTGATGATTTAGACGATGCTTTAGACAATGCTTTAGACGATGATTTAGATGACCATTCAGATGACGGCCAAACACTCTACTGCTTATTACACCTCTAATAACTGAACTGGCGCTGGATGTATGAACGTTGCCATTGTCCAACATGATTTTAGGTCTAACGTAAAGCGCTGCTCACCCCGTTGTAGGTACCAGACACCGGCCGAGGTGGCTATTGGCTGCGGGGGGTGACGGTGGGAGGTGTCTTCACTCCAGGTGGAGGTGATGGCCATGCAGCCCGCTGCCCTGAGCAGGCTCTGGGGGCTCCACATGGTGAGGGTTGGGTGGTAGAGCCGGCACCGAGCCCCACTAGTGGTGGGGGTGAAGGGGCTACCAAGGGACGGTGGGGGCCACCAACAGCTGCTGGTCCTGGCCACTTGTGGCCACGTTGATGGCCTCAGGCTGGTGGCTCCCCCCAAGACTGACCACCCACCGTTGATGGCTTGCTGCTATGATGAGCTCTCACGGTTGACCACGGTTGACAACACCAAGTGTGATGGGCCCAAAGATTGCTGGGAGCCCAGGGTTTACCACTGCAAAGGGTGATGGACCTCAGGGTGATGGGACCCCCGGGATTAATCACCTCCCATTGTTGCAGCCCACGGTTGAGCTCCCCGGAGGTTACAGGTCTCTGATGTCAGCCAGGAAATTGTGATGGGCCGCTTCTGGCCCCCACAGCACCAGCGTGGCATCCTGGCCAGGAACCCACGAGGTCCTCTAGGGTCTCTCCAGTTGGCCAGGACCCCACGAGATCCCCTAGGGACATCCCAGTTGGCCAGGACCCCAGGAAGCGCCCATAGGGAAGGTGGAGAGGGCACTTGGGGACACGAGGGCTTGAGAAAGCAGGCCCTCACATGCCTGGGGACATGGGGAGGGGGGCAGTGGGGCCTTCCACATGCCTGCGTCCCCTGGAAAGGGGTTGGGGGGCTCCTGGAACCCAGTGAGACCCACCTGGACTCCCTCCTCTCTTCCTCCATCCTCCCCTCAGCCGTCTGTCCACCCCATGGCACCCAACACCCTCCACCCATCTGTCCCCTTGTGTGTCTGTCTGTCCCTTCATCCCTGTCCTCATCCCTCCATATGTCCCTCTGTCTGTCCCCTCGTACTTGTGCCTCCATCCATGTGTCCCCTCGTCCCTCTGTCTGTCCCCTCATTCCTCCAGCCAAGAGCCAGTTGTCACGCCGTGTCCCCAAAGGGTTCCCCTTGTCCCCAGACTGCTCACGGCCATCACTACAGCTGTGACCACCACCAGGACTATGCCAGTGGCCATGGCCATGCTGATGACTGTCCCCACAGTGGCACAGGCTGCTGTGGCTGGTGGCCATCCCCATGACCACACTATTGGCCGTGACCGTGCAGGTGGCCAGTGGCCATGGGGGCAACCGTGCCAACAGTTGTGGCCGTCCCCGTGGCCATGCCCGGGATCATGACCGTGTTGGTGACCTTCCCCACAGCAGCACACACTGGTGACTGTCCCCATGACCATGACAGTGACCACAACCATTTGGGTGACCATCCTCATGGTGGCCACGACCACCTCCATGACCATGACCACAGGGATGACGGTCCCTGCAGTGAAGCTGGTGGCCACCGCCATGGTGACACAAGTGGCCGTGACCATGCTGGTGACCTTCCCCATCGCCATGTTGTTGGCCACAATCCCATAGTTGACCATTCTTACAGTGGCCATGACAGAAGCCGTCCCCATGGCTGTACCAGTGGCCCATCCCCGTGACTGCTGCTGGCTGTGAGCACATGGGTCACCATCCCCACTCTGCCTGTGACCATCCCTATGACCGTGACAGGTGACTGTCCCCACAGCAGTGCAGGCAGCCAGTGGCCACCCAGTCACCATCCCCACGGGTCAGGGTGATGCCAAGGGATGAGTAGAGCCGGGTGCCGTAGCCAAAGAAATGGGTTTAATGCTATTTAAGCGTCACTTCCTCCAAGCTCAGGATCAGTG